>JAGYYJ010001168.1:0-15678 GCA_019671005.1 Hibiscus mutabilis
GTCCTTTCCATCATCCTTTGCCATTCCATCTCCCCATTCTTCCCTTCTAGTAAATGCAAGAGGTGTGCTAAGTCATTCTCCGTGACAATATCCTGCTCTCTTTCTTCAGCTTTACTGTCGGGGCTATAAAGAAATAGGTATTAGTCATGAATAAACCCATGCATGAAACATCGTTAACCATTCCAATAGTAACATAAGAAGATTTTACTTAACAAAATAAAGTGCAAAGGCAGTTTTATGGATAAACTAACACTTCTGGAGCAAGCATAAGTAACAAAGAGTATAAGCATCCATTAAACGCACCTCACCTTGACTTAGCAGATGAGGGCATGAGATTGAATAAGAGAGAGAGAGCTTGAATGGCAATTCTATTAGATAGTTGTCAAACACACATGCACTAGCAATAACAAGCGAGGGGAAAGGCTTCTTAAGCATATGGCCAAAACATGCTGGTAAAGTTATATCAAATCACTTATTGTTGGCGGCCATAACTCTATAAGGTATCTTCTTTTCAGCAAAAATGCTCTACACTAACATGTGACAACTAAACCTGAACAAGTAATTTTTGGGGTATAAAAGCTTACCAATAGAAAACTACAGTGAAGTATGGTCAGCAGCATCTATCACTACAGATTTACTAAAAGTGTACGAGTGTATATAGTGGTCCAAATATCTAGTTCTAAAATACTGATCGGAGCTGATAGTTGTTTAATGGACCTATATGTACCCAAGACTTCTACATGTGGTGTGCTTTGAAGTTTGAACCATATATATATATATATATATATATATATATATATATATATATGCAGTTTCCACATGTTTCTGTTGCTCCAATACCTATATCTAAGGATGATGCTGGAATAATGAATTTCATGCAACCACTTACTGACACACAAAGGATACAACTCTCACAAAACTACCCTCAAAACATGGAAGGGCTAATCCGTTTCGAATTCTAACCACCGTAAGTCCGTAACAAGACGTGAACCGCAAATTACTTGTCCTGCCATTAAAGTAAGATAGGGGAAAGCAAGTTCCTTTAACAAGTAAAGAACATGACTTTAAGTAAAGTACAAGATCTTAAACCCTTCAAAATTTTTGAAAATTTTAGTTCAGGCCTCTAAATTTTTTTTAAAAAAAAAATAAATAGATCCCAAACTATTTTGTTAAATCCGCCACTGCTCCTAATCTTACAGAAATGTACAAATTCTTCAACTACAGGACCCACACAAGAGATACTAATTACAAAAGCTCATCAAAAGCCTTGGATTAACTATCTATTAAAACTAGCTTCATCAGATTTAAGTTTAATTACAAAGTCTAATTCATGTTTAGCTTGTTAGTTCTTTTTTAAATCACATAAATAAGAAAAATAAATAAACACTAACCTAACAGCTTCAGCAGCGCCTTCCAGCGAAATCAGCAATGTAGGCGGCGCCGGCGCCAGCGATGGCAGTGGAACGGAGGAATCCGAATCCGAAGCCGAAGCTGCCGATTTATTGGATCTCCCTTTCATAACGTTAGAGAAAATCCTCCGAAAGACGGAGAAGGCCGAGAGAGCAGAGAGAGCGGTGAAAGCAAACCAGAGCCGGCGAGCTCCGAACCCGGGGGGAGCGGTCCAGATGAACCGGAACTTCGATCGTAGGCCGAGGAAAACCAAGCCAGTCCACCTCGGACGCCAAGACCAGCCGATCGCGAGCCCGATCATTACCGCGAGCCATATAGGCACGGCGCATAACAAAATGTCGACGAATGTGTCGGCTACCGAATGTTTCTTCAAAAACTCCATTGGATCGAAGAATATCTCATCCATTCTTTACATCAAAAACAAGAGAAAAAACTTTAGGGATTTGTTTCTAATCGGCGATTTAATAAATCTGGATTAGATCCAGGGAAGAACATTTCTTCCGGGGAGGAAGAAGAGAAATTACAAACAAATTTTATATATAAATATATGTATTTTTTTTTTTTGAGCGGGTTTGGTGGTTGATTGGGACAACGTGTAGCGATGACGTGGTTGTAGGTAGGCAGTTTTTGTGTTTTGTTAACGCGAGTTATGGCGCGTAGTCGGAAGTAGTCAAATGGGGTTTTGTTGAATATGAAATGCACGCGAATGTTTGAGAGTGAGAATTGAGGGGATGCGGTTGCGGTGGCTCGAGAGCGGATATATTCTTCTGATAAAAGCTGATAAAGTGGGATTTCATTTTTGCTCCTTTTTGAACTCCTTAATTTACTCCAACCAGTAATTCATGTTCTTATCCACATCTTTTATTTTTACTGACGTAGAATTTTTTGATTTACAGATAGTTATTGACATATGGAGTTTGTTGTCTCATAAAATAAACCATCAGATTTTTTTTTGTTGGTCTTCTGATTTTACAAAGTTTTGTTCTAACCGCATCGCATACTTGATTTTAGTGTATGAGTCTTCCGTCAAATTTTTTTTGCATATATAAAACTTTAAACTCAATATTTAAATAATACTAAATTACTTATCACTTAAATTAATTTCCTGTTGATTATAACCCATCGGATTTGAACCTGGTTAATAGAGAAAATAATGCTTTGAAATTTTGGTTAATGTTTAATCCGACTTTACTTCAAATTAGATTTGTTTATAAGTTGAGTAAAATCAGATTTGGATGGGATTTGTGTAGAGTATTAATTGTTTTTTTGGGTCTAAACTCGATCTAAGATTAAATATGAATCCAATTTTTTGACTAAGCAAGGCCCGAAATACGGGTTTAATTTGAGATAGGTCCAATATCGGACTTGAAAGATTTTGCCGAGGCCCGACCCATATTTGGATCGGGATTTTTTTATCCAATTCCATATTTCGGGTCTTGTTTTATCTAGGGGTGTAAATGAATAGAGCATTCGAAGACGAATCGTTCGTGAACTGTTCGTATAATATTTATTTATAAGCAAAATAAATGAGTATAAAGAAAATTTTTATGTTCGTTTAATAAACGAACGGACATGAACAGAAGTGTGTTCGATTCGTTTATGTTCACGAACAAGCTTGTTTTATTTTTAAAATTTTGAATATTGATGAAGGTAGAAACTAAATTGAACACATGGTGAACTTTGGAGTTCAAACTGTGAAGCCTAAAGAGCTTAAGGACTAATGTATTAATTTCACGGAGTTTGTTTCATTTTTATTTTTTTATTTAGTTAATATTTCTGAACATATAAACAAACATTTTTACAAACGTATAAATGAACACGTTTGCGAACGTTAAATGAACATGTTCTTGAACACTATACAAACGAACACGAACACCTTCAAAAATAAAATAAATGAACATAAACGCTTTTAAAAATAAACAAGGGAACATGAATATAGTCTTGTATGTTCTATATCCGTTCGAATATAATCTTGTTCGTTCTATATTCATTCAAGACTAGTTCATTTACCCCCCCTATTTTTATCCAAAACTTGAACAAACATCAGGCTTCATTTTATTAGTAAATTATCATCGAGTTATTTTTTTTTTAATTTTACAAGTCGAGTTAATAAACCATCATACGTCTCATTTATATACTAATCGAACATCAATGTACTAATTATAATAATTTTCTATAAAGTTAAACAAAACATTTACTTGAATTATCCATATTATTTAAAAAATTTATCATGTGCATACTTTGTACCGATCATTAACAGCTTCTTGTTCATAACAGCCTTCACGGCAACAATTATTATTCCATGAAATGTATAAATACCATGTCAAGCTCAGTTTCTTTTTAATGGTAAGCAAACATGTACAAATACATGAAATGCTGCTTTAGTAAAGTAGTTGAGATAGGAAATTAAGGGAGTGAATGAAGAGAAAGAGAGATGGATTAAACCGAGGTCGTGCCGAAGACAGAGATGTTTCTGAGCTCAGTAATCCGCCGACCAGTTTGCAGCACTGTCAACCTTCTTCATTCCAGTTGATTCCTTCTTCGTCTCTGTGTCCACGCAGAATATAGCGCCACAAGCCTGTCCCGAACCGTCCATCCTTGGCACTGCCTTCAACTCATTCTGGGGATACTCGAAGCTCCTTAACCCTCCTGACGAAGTGAAGAAGCACCCTGAAAAGATAATAAACCCGAACCGCAGAAGCATCAGCAATAAGGTTCCAGTGCTGCTAAATTGTTATGCACTGAAACTTTCATGGCACCCCATTTTCTCATTCATGTTGATTATCGCTATGTCATTCTACATTAGTCCCGATATCTGGTACAACTCTTTGCCCGAAGTCTTTTTCCCGGGATTTTTTCGACCTACTTGTGCTGGACAAGATTACTTAAAGAGTGAATAGAAAGGGAGGCTAAGCTTTGTCCTATATGAGTTAGTAATTGATGAAAGATTAGGGGATAGTCCCTTATAAATTTTACCTTTCGGGAATGGAGCAGACGACTTTCCGCAGCCCTTTTTCACGATCTCTTCATCATCCGCGAGAACCATATGGCCATCGGCATCAGTACCCCAGAAGAAAGGTACACTTCCATCAGCATCCTGCACAAGACAAGGGGTAAAAAACAGCATCATAAGGGAGAACAAACTCAATGGTTAAATCAAATATTAGAGATGTCCATTGCATTAGCCAAAACAAAATAGGTAAACCTACAGAAGCTATAAATGTAGATTTCGAGGAGCTATCGTAGAGAATGAAAACGAACTTCCCCTTGATATCTCTCACAACCTGATCCGGCGGGTACGGACCTCTGTCTCTAAGAGTTCTAAAAGCTTCGATAACGATAATCCCCTCATCTGCCGTTTTGTTCAAGCCATATTGTTGCTTAAGAACAGCAACATTTTCGATATGGCCTTGAAAAATGCAGAAAATATCGTCCAGCACAGCAAAGAGTCTGGGAACATAGAAAGAAAAGGATCAAATCTCAACTCCGGAATCTATATTGCATTGCGAAAACAATAGAAAAGAGAACAAAACAGAAACTTTCTTGTCATGATAATGATATAGGAAATGTTCATCATAAGTATGATCCGACTTCATTGTGATAACCAAACAACTAACCGAGAACGAACCAACCAACCAAATCAAATCAAATCATTACATTAGATCCACAATTCATCTACAATGAAAACAAACCAGGCCTTACACGCCATTGAACTAAAGAATTCATCAAAAAAGAGAAGATGATTTGAAACAAACTAAGCCTTTATACATCATATGATCCAATAACACCCTGCTCAAAGGATTCACTTACAAAGCATACAAATTAAAAAAAATTACACTAATTTTGGATATGGGTGAGTGTAAATTTATGGCTGAGATTATCCAATTTTCTTTTTACTTAAAAATCTCCAAATTTTCAACTTTTAATCTCAATCAATAGTCTAATGACCCAAAATCAGTATAAAATTAAAATGTTTTACATTGTGTAACCGGAGAAAGAGTGATTTCGGGTAATGATCGACGAACCATGGAGTATTATCAGCACAAAGAAAGCTCAAGTAATGTGAAAAATGATCAAAGAAGCTAACTGTATCACATTATGAGGAGCCAAACACATCTTTGTCCAACCAATGAAACAATACGCAAAAACCAAAAACAACCCGGAAAAGATACGGATCTGATCAATCAAAAACACCAAACAAAACATAGAAAAAGACCCAAAATTGAAATCCAGATTAAAAAGAAGAAGATCAAAATCACCATAAAAAATCTTTTTTTTACCTGGGGAAAAGTGGGTTCTGTTTTTCACGAGTGTAAGCCATGACACACGAAGACCCAAGATTGATGGTGACTGAAGCAGGATGAACAGAGGCAAAATGATTAGCCAAGAAGCCATTTTTTAGAGCTGAAACTGCCTGAGACTGTTCGCCGACGCTGAGACCATTAGGGCACTTAGCAACCGATTTGTCAAAAACTGCTAGCATTTTCACCCCTTTCCTTTACTTTCAAAGATCCAAAGAGAAACTAAAAACCTAAACGGGTTTGTTTGATCTTTATTGATTGATCAATGGCGAACGAGAGAAATTGGCAATAAAGTGGCTAATACGAGGGAACGAGAAGCTAAATTGGTTAAATTTCAGAGACTTTGAATGAGTTGTTTTAAGGTACGTCTTCATTTCCGCTATTGCCCCGAAGATATTTGCATGAAATAATGCAATAAAGGAAGAATGGTTTAATTATGAATCGATCCCTCTTATCTTATGAAAATCTACAAATTAATCCATTTGTTAGTAAATACATGAACTTGGAGGGCAGTTGATTTTTAAGAGGATGAAAATAGAACTACTAATTTTTGTTAATTTACTGTATATAAATTGTTGAATTGTTAATTGAACTTTTTTATTTTTTATTAAGTAATTTGATAATTTTGAGTAAATTAAAATAAAGAAATCAAATTCTATAATGAAGTCTTTTTTGTGTTTTTATAATTAAAAAATATTTGTGCACTACTATTTTATCAAATTTACTTAATTTTCATATAAAAAAGTTCGTAAAAGTTAAACGGTTAGTGGTTTGATGGATACAGTTGTAATCGTATAGTGGTTTAATTGATAAAAATTATAGTTTAATGGTCAAAATAGAATCAGACTAATAGTTTAGTGGCCTTGGAAGTAATTTACCCTATTTTGTTTTACTAAAACCATAGTTAAAGAATGAAAGGGTATTTTGGAAATTGAATTAAAATTTTAGTTCAAGACTTGTCAGAACTTATCCACCAAAAATGGTGGCGTGGCAAATGGCTTGGGCACACTTATAGAATTTCTAATTTCATATAAGAAACATTTTTATATTTTCCTTTTTTTAATGAGTAAACAAAAATAAAAAACAAAAAATATTTTCAAAAATCAATAGCAACTTTTACTTACAAATCAGTGTATTAAATGTGTATATTATTACAAGAAAATGGTTTAAATAAACATCATTTATCTCATAATAGAATTTATTAAATATTTAAATTTAATAAGTAGAGATATATTTTAAGAAATGAGATAAATACTGAAATTAGATATCTGAATTTGATTACATTACATACTCAATAAAATAATATAATAGAAATAAAACGAATTTGAATAATAAATTGAATATCGAATGGTTGATATTTGTATTCAATTCGAATAGTAATTAGAATATCAAAATTCGAATATAATCTAACATGCAATATCCTAATATACAAAAGAAATCGAATATCAACACATTTTCGAACATATACTCTACATCATCATCCCTAACTTAAAATAATTAAAGAGACTTGGGTTTTCAATAATAATAAAAGTGTAACCCAAACTGATCTTTCTCAATATGGTTAATGTGTCTCAATCAAACTCGATTGTATCCAACAGATTTGCTGAAAAGACGACGGATGTATACAACTTGAAGCACACTCACAAGAGTCAGCAGAACGTACCCTCCCATTGTGTAACCTATAACACGCTTCCTTGTACTCTCATTGGCTGCAACAAATGCACACATATAAATATATATTTATTGAATCGACGACATCCGTATGGGAGTCAATCAAACTAAATCGAATATGAAAAAGGAGATGAAACTCTCTCAATTTTAACAATTTTGTATTTGTTCCTTATACTTAAATTTGAAATCTTATTTGAAGAATATCGAATTTTTTACTATTCAATTTAATGGATTAAGCAAAGAAATAAAAGAAATAACTTACTATGACGGTGCCTATCTTCACGTGCTCTCAAATATTTTTGTTCAGATGTAATAGACGCCAAAGCCTCCCTTAGCTCAGCAATCTTGATATTGATTGGGTCCACATGTACTACGACAAAAGGAAATCAAAGATAAACATGCAATATTGCTTTCCAAAAAGGGTCTAAATAGCAACTCCAAAGTTGAATACAAATACGAACTACTTGTATCAAATGTCTCTAAACTATCTGTTAAATTGATCTGTTAGTTTTAAAATACTTTAATTGAGTGTTCAAAGTATCGATATTGTATTGAACAGATCTTAAGGTTGAAGTCGAGATTCTTTTAGGAGACTAGAATGAAATCATCAACTAATTTATGATTTCTTAAGGAGTTATAGAGCAATTTATCCATTATGAGGCGCAATAATGCATCTCCTAGCTCTACTTTGTGAGATCCTTCCTTGATACTTCTAATTTAACCATCAATTTGGACGTTAAATGTTAGTCTAGATCTAACTAGGAGCATACTTAAAACATAGTGTCAATAAAAATTGCGATAATTCTTTTAATAAACATATAAAGTTGTTCATGTGATCCATATTGATGTATTTACAATCCGAGTTATCTAATTTAAACATGCTCCAAGTTATATTCAAACTAACATTCAATGTTCAAGCTAACGACTTAATTAACGAAATGACCGTAATTAATACGATACTAACACCTTAAAGACTCACTTAGAGGACCAACTTAGAATCTAAACATGATTGGTACAATTAACCCAATAATAACATAAATGTCTAATTATGAATTTCACCCATCTACTTTACAAAAACTGAGAAGTTAATTCCTCTACTTTAATATATCATAATTTGGTCATTGCACTATATCATAGTTTCATCCCATCATGGGCAATTTAAGGACAAGATTTAATGGTGTTATGCAATCGGACTAACTTCTCAGTTTTAGGGCCTGTTTAGCAGAGATTGTTGAACGCCCGTTGATCTCTAACAGTCTTTTTTAGCTGGATAAACCAGCTGTGGCGGAACGCCCGTTTGGGCGTTAAATCATGCGAGAAAACGCCCGTTCAGGGTGCTCTTCGTGCCTGTTCAGCATTGTTTCTCTGTTTGGCACTCCAACACCCATTAGAGAAGCATTGTTGAACGGAGATTAATAAAGTATAAAAACCAATTCTAACCATTCAAAGTAAAGTAAATAGATGAAATTCATAATTTTAGACCTAATAGAAATTAAAGCTTGGCCTAGAGAGAAATAGGGAAATCGAAGAAACCATCTCTGGCAAGGTCGTGCTCGTTGGGGATGTGGCCGACGTGAATGTAGAAGGAAACCGTCTCCGGTATATTAGAAGGATTGTGAAAACAGAATTTGTACATTCCACTTTTGGGGGCTATGAACTCAAACTTATCCCCAGCTGTCCCCTTCACATTGTGAGCGAGATTGCCCCCAGGAGAAGTCGCCTGCCATTCAACAAGATGGTTGTAAGATTTGGATTTCAAAAGACGGATTTCGATTCCAATTTCGAAAATGTATATAATGTTATTGAATCCAATACCCAGATATCAAAATCAGACTAAATTTGACGGAAAAGGGGGGAAGATGTAGAGATTGGATGATTGTGATGATGAACTTACGGTGAAATCAAGGCCGGGATGATCGGAAGACCAGAAGATATGGTGATCGACGACGACGAAGCTGCCGGTAATGGTGTCTCCTTCGGAAGGCACGTACTCGTACACGCATTCGGCTTTGCTTACGGTTATCGAAAGGGAGGAAACGTTAGTCACGGAATTCAAAAGAAGCAATCCCATCAAACTGAAAGCCCACATTTTCCTCCATTCCTTGTCCATGATTCAGGGATTTTTCTGTTCTTTTTGTCGTTACAGTTTTGTAATATTTGAATCTAAATCTATGACCCATGTTTTATTTGTATGAAGTTCTATTATTATTCATATCAGAATTAGATAAATTAATCATTGGATAACAAAAGAAAAAAGTGGATGGTTCAAACTTCAATTATCCAAAATTCTAATCTATAATTTGTAATGGTTCAGAGTTTCTAATATCAAATTTGTTACGTACAAAAACTTATTTAAATTATGATGATTAAAATTTTAAATGATTAGACTAAATTTAACTCAAAAATCAAACATCGACTTCCTAATACGTCTGCTACTCTACTGCGAATCTAGTCTTAAGCAGCTTGATGTGGATTATATCGATCTGGCTCATGCAGTTCATCACATTATTGTCTTAGAAATGAAAATACTCTTATGAACCCGCAAAATCGAAGACGAGATAATTCCGCTTTGCCGACATGTTTGAAACTCGATTCTGAAGATGCATCTTTTTCCGCTCTACTCATGCTTTTGATCTTTCTTTGAATCTATTTTTCCAGAGGACTTGGACTTGGGATAGTAGCATATAGTCCTCTTGGTCATAGCATTGGTCACGGTTTCTCCTGCTGGAAGGCAGCTGTGGAGAGCTTGCTCGATGGAAGTTTGACATATCGAGTCCTTCGACTTACTACTATATGCGGCATTTGTGTATGTAACAAGGAATGCATCCGAGGTTCAACGGGGAGAATTTGGAGAAAAACGAGACCTAAATTCGACTTTCCGATTTGGCTATGAAGCATGCCTGCACAGTTACTCAACTAGCTCTAGCATGGCTTCTACACCAGGGTGACGACATAATCCCCATCCCAGGTATGTTTGGGGTTTAAAGCTTTGTCCTATATTTTGCAAATGAATAGATGATACTTCTCGTATTGTTGCACATATTGAGCCTTCAAATCTTGTTTTTCGACCACGGATTTACGCAGACTGAAGTTAATGATCGGCATTCAAGTTTACACAAGAATCAGAAAGAAAATTATCAAAGAGCACTGTGTGAATGAATAAGTTGTTTTAGCACATCGTTGAACCCTTCTAAGCTAAAGCACATCTCGGCCCTCAACTCGGATTCTTTTCTGTTGAGCATTCCATCTTGGTTTCCCTATAATTGATTTCTCTGTGCAACTAAACAATCTCCTCCTACACCTGACCATCACATTTCAGGCTTGCTTTACACATTATGTGTTCAATCCTATATTGAGGTATCGCATTTCGTACACTGGTATGGCAACCATTATTAAAAGGTAAGGTGGCACGAGGGAAATGAGCTAAAAAAACCACTTCATGCATAAATGAGTCAAAGCTACATATGCCATTCTTGATAACTTTCTACATATAATTACAACAGAAAACAAAATAATAAGTTACTACACCAACTAGCTTTGCTGTTCTTCCAACAAATAACACAATTATGGAATGAGAATTGATCACAAAAATCACTCGAGAACCGAAACTCGTGAATCCACCAAAAGCAAGAAAGCAATTTCAAGAAACACCAGTAAAATGCAATCCCTCAAAAAGGCCCGTAAACTTCTTTAGAAAATTTTCAAAATCAAGATCATGAGTGCTATGTGGCTCCAATGAAGTACCTAGTCGGCAAGTATACACATATAAAAGGAAATTCATGTCCAGCTCAAAGAAACAAGCACGCTTTATATGTAAACCTTGCGATCAAAGTCCCTCAAGTTCGTCTAGCTATTTCCTTCAGCCTACGATAAAAAGCTCATTAAGAATTGGACAGCTTTTCTTTGAAAAGGCGAGGAAGTACTTCGTGTGCACCTATATCTAGAACCTCCGGATCCCTGAAATAGACAAAGAAGTCCGTACTCAAATTGTTTACCTTAAAAAAATAAGGGAGTAATCACTGCCTTGTTTTCACCATAGCATATTTAATATATTGTTGAAGCCTTAGGATCAAACAGACCAGATCAAGCATACTGATTTTTTATTTCAGACTTTCGAAAAGCCTATAAATTTAAGAGAATGAATTCTCATCCAGTTGCAGCAATTAGGAAGGTAACTATTTTTAACAGATAGGCAAATATTTGAAGCCAGTGAATTCACCAAATGAAATTTCAGGGGACCACATTCATTGAACAAGAAGTGAGACAAATTCTCAACCGTTAATAAAATTTTTAGCAATTTAAAGTACTAAAGTTGGATCTGATTGCAAGCATGGATGGAGAGAGAGAAAGAGAGAGGGACTGAAGGGACCTGCACAATGTCTTCCCCATCTCGTTGGAGCTTGAAATAAACCATAGTTTTCGCAAGAGCGGTGACTCAAATTGAACAAAGAAACCATCATGTTGCCCATGTTTCCACTTCCTTGAACCCTGACCTTTCCAGACCTACAAAGATAGCATTGAATCAAAGATCCGGTAACCATGAATCTTGAGTTATGCACTGAATAAACCATCAACTAGATGTAAACATGTAATTACTTAGAATTAGATTCAGTGATGGCAGGACTCTCAATAGCATGCAAATTGAACAACTCTAGACGCCTCCTTTTTTAGGCTAATACGCAAAGAACATCTGTGAACTTTAGACTTGCTCAAACATACAAGGCTCATATCAGAAAATCTACCCCCCAATGAATATAAATTTATATCATTAAGCATTAATACTTGAATTTTCTTCAAAAAGATTCTGGTATATGTGATAAGATCAGTCGAAAGATTCAAAGGCTAGGATTTGTTAACCCAGCAACAAATTGTGAATCAGCCCAAAGCTGCCTCACTACTACTAAAAGAAACGACTAAAGCACTAATCCATTCCTCGAAGAACAAATGGAATACAAAGCAAAAAATGGAAAATAAGACATACTAGCTAGAACTATTAGCAATAATCATGAAGGATTATAAACTGCAATGCACAATAACAACTATTATTCCGTTTCCTTTTATTATAGATAAATTGAAAGCCAAGCTCTCCAACTCTTCAGGTCTTCAACCAGCTGTACCAACTTAAAGTCTAGCAGTTTATTTAAATTAATATACAAATTATATATACCATACCATGATTACATTCCCTGCACTGGAGTAAATTGAAAAGTGTGCACATTGAATAAGACAATCAGATTTGCAAATATATAGGATATAGCAGCATTTAAGAGAATCAAAAAGCATTTTGGGTTGTCCAATGTCCACAATCCAAGTTTCTATATCAACATGGAACAAATATGAAGTTACCTGTGGATAAGCTATGATACTTTTAGGTGCAACTAAGCAAGCTGCTCCAGAGAAAGAATCTTCGGCATACTGCCTAAGATATGAAAAACAGTTGCTGTGCGTGTGAGGTGATTCAAAGGCCTGCAACAAGACGAAAGATAAAACTTTCATCATATATGGTTGGGGAATTTTTTCCTTTTAATATGGTTGAAATATGCATTAGATAGCTATTCAGTTCCTATTTCTTGAACCGAATGTAATCATATGTTAGATAGTTTTGAAAGTCTAATAATACCTTGTCAATATTGACAACTGGAGCATATTTATCAGTCTGGGTCTTCTCCTTATCGAGAAGGAAGTAGACTCTAGGAACCACTTTTGAAGTCTCATGCCATGATTTTATAGCTGTTTCCATTGTATTGACAAGAAAAGAAAACATGTCTTTCCAAGAATCTTCAGCTACATACTTTTCAGACTGCAGAGAGAAAGGTCATTTTTTCATCAACACGCACAATGAAAAGAATCCTACTAATCATATCAAATCTCTATACAAGTATGTACAAATGAGAAAAGAAAACAGAACCCATAATTTCAAACCACGAATCAATATACCAATAAAGAAAAGAATAAATAAGAAAACTTTATACATACATAAAACACACACACACACTTACACTTTTGCTCAAGGAACTCACCATTTCAGATTTCAATGTTTCCAAGCTTTTTGCTATATCTACATTAGATCGCAAGTTCTGCACTTCTTGAGCTCGCTTCTTATCTTTTGCAAGCTGGGAAAGCCTCTTAATTTTTCTCGAGACTTCTGTACTTTGTGGGTTGTATTGCAAAGCAATTTGAAAGGCAGCTATAGCCTATAATAATTTAATATTCAAAATATCAGTATAACAAGCAAATTGCATTCTCTTTATCAAAGTTTTAAGGAGGGGCATGGGAACTTACATCATCATATCGTTCCATTGCCTCCAAAATGCATCCTTTCCGAAAATAACCCTGAAATATACCAATATACACAGATTAAACTATCTGAATGCAATCGCCCTAGGCCAACCACCACCCTTCAAACAAAGGAACAATACAGATATCTCTACCTTTTCCCATTGAGGATTCAACGAGATTGTTGTCTTGGCGTCAGCAAGTGCTTTGTTAAGTTTAACCAAATTTAAAAATGCTGCTGCTCGATTGCTGGATCAATGAAAGATAAGTTGATTTAAACTATAGCATTGGTGCAAAAAAGGAAGAACTGGTAACCCGTACACATGCAAGCTCATATCTAGAACACATAGAGAAATCGAAAATGAAAAAACTAATCACACAATAAATCCACGTTTCAAATTCCAGAAGGGTTAATTTTCATTAAAAAAGATAAAACTAATAAGAGCTTTTAACATCCGATAAGGTATTGAGCATGCTAAGAGATTAATAAACACTCCCATCCAGGAATCATTCAAGCAATTGATCAAAATTTCAAACAACAACCAGTCATAATCCATATACAGAAGAGTAACACCCTACATTTTTAAAACCCAAGAACAAGTGATGAAAAACCTCAAGAACCCAAGATTGCATATACAAGTGAGCAATTTTACAACCAACCCAAGATTGCATTTCGACAATAAAGCAAAAAACCCTCAAGAAATCAACCGAGAGTGATAAAAAAAATACCTATAAAGAGTGGGATTTGAAGGGTCTTGCTTAATGGCCTGAGTGTAAAGAGCAGCAGCTTTGAGGTAGTTCCCAGCCTTGAAAAACTCATTCCCTTTATCCTTCAATGACATCTCTTGAGATCCTCCATTGCCAGATCCTACTGCCGTTTCTGCCATAATATTTTTTTTGAGCTAGTTTTTCTAGTTGGTAGTTAGGGTTAATGGGAGAGTGAAGCTTCTTTTTCTCTTCTTTTTTTCTGGGGTGTGTTTTTGGATGTATTTACCAGCGTTATAAACGATGGGGTTTCTAGTTTCTAAAACAAAATCTGGGCTTTGGTGGTTTTTGGAGTAGAAGGGATAATCAGATTGGATTTTGATAATGAAAACCTAGGCAAAAAGCAAAGGAATTTTTATTGTGTGCTCTGTTTTTTTTGGGTAATGGACTAGGTTTTGATGATAGATTATTTGGATTTTTAATAAGGCTTAATAATTAAAAAAAGTGTTTAATTTATATTTTTTTCAGTTTAGTATTTAATGTTTTTCTAGGTTATTTTGGTGTCTAACGTTTTATTTCGTAATTTAAATTAATTTTTTTCGTCAACGGTCGTTAAATTTTTTTTGCTAATCAATTATAACATAACATGTGGCTTATTTTATTTATTTATTAAAATTACTTTAAAAGTATGTATTTCTTAAAAAAATCTAAAATTTTAATTTTTTTCAAATAAACTATCAAATCACATCTCCCTCACCGTCCGACATCCTTCACACGCCGGCGGTTCACCGTTCACCACTCAAGTGTCGGGCATTTCACCGTTCAACATCTTTCACCCTTTAGCCGTCGGTTAAAAGCCTAGTTAATTTTTTTCTTCATTTTAAATGTTCGTCGACGGAGTAATCGACAGTTCATTCGCTGGTTTTCGACGAAAGAATCATGGGACTTTTAGTCGTGGGGGCAGACGAAAGGAATAGTGACAGATGGTGGTTGAATCGGTAAGGGGAGGAATTTAGAGATCTAGGGTATGGGTTTTAGAGAAATTAAAGATTTTAGTTCTTTTTTATAAAATTAAAGATTTTTTATTTTTAGAAAAATAAAAATTAAAAAATATCAGAATATACCGCATGTCGTGTTTTATTGGATAACATAAAATTTTTAACGTCCATCATGGAAAAAACTAATTTGAGTTACGGAATGAAACGTTAGGTACCAAAGTGGCCCGAAAAAAACGTTGGGCACCACATTAGAAGAAAAAAAATATAGGTTGGGCACCTTTTTACTATTAAGCCTTTTTAATAAAAACAAGTTTTTA
>JAGYYJ010000671.1:0-12563 GCA_019671005.1 Hibiscus mutabilis
TTCTTATCCATTCTTGGTGAAGCGACCCTATGGGTTCATTTAACGTTGGTAGTAAGATCAAAATCACATTTTAATCTGAAGTCATAAGTGGACTCTGAACATTATGACTACCCAAGTTGATACAAGCTCATATTGAGACATCTTTAATTTAGTTTATGTCCGCGATCATTTTATCTCACGATATCTTGATAAAATATAAGGCATGAAATTATTAACATTATATCGTTCTATCTTCTGTTTCGATTTCCAATTGACTTACTAAAACAAATGACTAATACATATCAACTCATTTGGCATGGGCATGCATTTCTCAATCCAACACCGAGGAGCCTCAAAGATATTCTTATGTTAATAGGATAAATTTTATCTTGTCACTCACATTCTTTTATCATGTTCAATCATAACATTTATAATGGATTCGATTAAAATGACATTTGATTATGTCAGGAACATAATAACCATCATGTTGAGAACTGTAGTAATTTTGGGTCTAAGATTTAATGTCACAACTGTTGAAGATTAATATATAACTTTAATCCATATACACCTCAAAATGAGATTGATCCTATTATATTTAGAATTTTGTTTTGAATCTCATTCACATATTCATATTATGAATATATATATCAAACTTCATATCAATTTTTATCTTATTATCCCCCACAATAATAATCTGATTAGATATATTTAAAATAATTAACAATTATATTCAAGGATAAAACATACAAAATTATTATAATAATAAGTTCAATAGGTAATAAAAATATCATGTTCATACAATAAGCCTAGGACACTATTACTAACACATTCACCATGTCGTTCGGAACTTGCACCATGGCTAAAAGATTGATTCTCAAATTGTCAAGGTGGATCGTTTGGAGAGTTTTTGGAGTTGCCCATACCTGAATGGATTATGATGAACCTTCAAGGAATGGTGATTTTGCAAGGGATGGGCTGAATTGGCCTGCATTGTTGATGTCTTGTGTTGGAAACAGAAAGCGTCGTTGCAATTTTCTATTTATGGAAAATTTTTTTTGAACGGGGGAAGATTTATTATCACATTGTTTGCACCCTATCGAATGCGATAGCAGGAGAAAGACAAACTCGGGCTGGTCCAATGGTCTTGCCGGTGTGTAATCAGGTATGGAATCGGCCACCTGAAGGTTGGGTAAAGGCAATTCTGATGGAGAAGTTCATCCCATAATGGTGACGCTGCTTCTGGTAGCGTCTTGAGATCAGAGAGGATGGCGAGTGACTTTTGGTTTTGCCCGTAGCTTGGGGATTTGCTCAGTGCTTGATGTTGAGCTATGAGCGATACATGGCATCTTATTTCATTCATGGCGTTTGGGTTTCGACGGATTGTGCTTTGAAGCAAGCAGGATCCTAAGAGGTATGTCCATGACGTTTAGTGGTTCTGCTCTTGTATCCTCCATTCAGACAATGCTCGAACGTGATTGGGAGGTTTGGCTTTAGCACATTCCACGACAAGCATACGATATTGCTGATGGCTTAGCCGCAATGGGACGTGGTTTCCCAGTTTCCAGTTGGATTAGCTGCCCTGGTTTCTCAGGAAGGTTCCATCATAGCTTAGGGTCGTCCCGGCCTTTCTTTCTGTCTTAGCGCAAAAGAAAAAAACATATAGATGTAAGTTGGGGAAGGTATTCTGAAAAAGAAAGAAAGAAACTAGTAAAGATCTTTTTTTTGACCATGTTTTTAAAAAATGTGTTGAAAATGAAGGAGAATATTATATGGTCAAACAAAATACTACTGAAATAAGATATATACAACCTTTTTTTTCTTTAATTTTATTTGTATGCAACGAAATGCTGGTCGTTAACTGCCTGTTCTTTTAGTTTTTTTAAGAAAAAATTTTACCTTTGTGACACATTTATTTCTGTCTTTATAGCACATTTATCTACGCTTTTTTGACATATTTTTCATCTTCTTTCTCGGTCATTTGGCGTTCATTTTATTTTATGTTTTTCAGGGGTTGGAATTTAACAACATTACAACCGATCAATATGACACTTATTTCTAATCATGTTGATCTTTCTTGCTTTGGACCTTGGATTAAATTTGGATACTTAATTTACATTCGTAGATAGTTTCATCTGACGATTGACTTGATTTGCGTTTGTGATCTTTCAATAATTTAATCCCCTTTTGTAGTTCATTTGCTGTCGCAATCAAATTAATTTGTATCTATTTTTCGTTGAATCTTTTGTTAGATTTAACCTTTTCATGTATGATCTAAAATGTTAAATAATGTATTTAGTTTGCAATGATTGTTCAAACACACTATATTTTTTGGATTTTTCTCTTTAATAAGATTAGAAGCTTCTATTAAAAGATGTGTAAGATTATCATAAGAAATCATACTTTTTTCTTCAAAACATTCAGTTAGTCTTAAGATAAGCTCCGATGGTGTTTATTTGACTAATTTTGTGCGACCACTTTAATAATTACGCTTTATTAATATTAAACTTTCCGGATTAAAGTGGCGATTAAATTAAATTTGATTATATAAAGGCGAGAGTGAATCTTGGGGACCTAGAATGCAATTTGCCCATTTTAGTAAATCATGGACACCAAGCGATTAGTCGTTTAAACCAGCGAGGTTAAAACACAAAATAAAGGCTATTTTCATTCGAGCAGGTTTAAATAAAACTAAAACAACCTAAAAATCATCCTTCCCTTTTCTCTCAATCGGTTGCACATGTACGATTCCTGACCGTTATCGGTCATGTTGGCTACCGAGAGAAATAACGGTGGCGATCTCGAATCAATAGGTAAGACTCGAACTCCCCCGTTTTGATCTCGATTCGAGCGAATGAAAAAGAAATGAAACAAGCAGTTCAATGGATTTTTTTACCTTTAAGATTTTTATTTGAAAAACTTAGTTAACACACGAAAAATTTGAATCGAGAACCCGTTTTCACTATTTTTTTAACCCATAAAGCCCTATTTTCCAAGTTTTGATTGAGTTTTATAAACCATTTTCGTAACAGCTTCTCATGATTTGTTTATTTTTGCTGCAAATCGATGAGGGACGATTTGGGGGCGGACCACAGGTATAGGTGGTATTTCGGTAGATGGTGGTTGGAAATAGGGTATGGAGTGCCGAGTTTAGGGTAAGTTAAGGGTGGTTTGGGGGTTTATAGGTTAGATATTAATTTTAGGGTTTGGTTTAGGATTTCAGATATGGGTGATTTTGCTGATAATGAGTGAGCAGAAATCTGGTGCATTGGGGCTGTGGCAGAGGCGGCGTGACAGTCACTAGGGTTAGGGTTATTACAGTTTCAAGGTTTTTCTGGATTGGGTTGGATCTGTGTTGGGTAATTGGGCCTGGATTGAGTTTGGATAAGCGAGTTTAGTTGAGGTAATGGGCCCAGTTGGTTAGTTGAGTTTATTACAAAGGCGGTCTCGTGCAAACCATTGCGTACATCAGTTCTCCAGCAATTTGAAGAGTAGCGAACTTTTTGCATCTCTCTTCCTTCTTCGTTGGAGGACTATGTAACACTTAATCTGAAGTGCGTATGAGGTATTCAAAGCTTTAGCTCTGTCCATACTAAACCTCTGATACTTTCTGATGTATCTTTCCTATGATAACCACAATTCCATTGGCCTTTCTATCACGTGTCAACCTTATAAGAGTTATCTGTTATTTTAAATCTTTATCGCCGAGTTTACTCAACTCTTTGCTTCAACATCAATTCTAGAAACATTCGACCAACAATAAACATATCATCCAACATAGAGCAAAGGATAATAAAAAATTGTCACAGGAGAATCTCTAACAAAAACACAATGATAAGTAGTCTTCTTGTAGCCTTGCTCCTATAACAGACTCAGACTTCTTGTACCATTGCCTAGGAGCTTTGCACAAACCATACAAGCTCTTCTTCAACCTGCACGTAAGTCATCTTTTCCTTGTGCAGCAAATCCTGCAGTTGCTCTATATAGCTCTTTGCCAAATCACCATAAGCGGTTTTCCGTCCATTTGTTTCAACCTCTAAAGTGAAACAAGCTGCCAAACTCAATATAGTTCTAATAGAGGACATGACCATAACTAGAAAATATTTCTTCAAAATCAATCGCCTACAGTATAACCATGCTTGACCAATCTAGCTTTGTATCATAGAGATGAAGATTTTCTTCTTGCTTGCTTTATAAACCGGCGATTCTTCCAAACCTCTTAGGTAGTTTTAGCAGCCTTCAGTCGCGATTGAAGTTCATCCTTCTTATATTCAACCAGTCTTTGCATTCACTCTCTATAGCCTCTTTATAACATTCAAGTTCTCCAAATCAGTCAAAAGAACATATTCATCATAAGAATACCTGAGAAGAAAATCGTTGATCTAGAAGATCTTGAAGTGGAGCTGCTGGTGGAGCTATAGATCTTTATTGATCATTCATTATCATCTGGGATCATCTAAGTCAATTATGTCCTGCTGGTCGGCATTAACATTACGATGTACATCATCCTTAATAGGATTTGGTGAAGGGTCTAAGAGACTGGATTCACATCAGTCAAGTCAGTATCTTGTGGATAAATCTTTCTACCATCTTATCAATGTCATCAATGGTTTGATCCTCGTGAAGATAATATCTAAACCTGCATGAGTTTTTTACAGATTGGATCGTAGAGTCTATAACCAAACTCACCATCTAAACCACCAGCAATAAATACATTGATGAGACTTGTGTCAACTTGGATCTTTGATCATTTGAAACATGAACAAATGTTTGCAACCAAACACAAATAGGTGATCATATGTCGTCTTAGCAAACCAAACTCTATCTGGTACATCACCTACTTAAAGACACTAGGAGACAAATTAATCAAATATTTCATTGTATTCAAAGGCGGCCCAGCGATCTTAGCAGCTTTGCATCGACGGCAAACATCTAACTCTGCTCAATCAATGTTCGATTCTTTAACGGTACTAACCAGTTCTTGATGGGTCTTACAGTGGTGTTCTCATGTCTGATTCCTGTTATGAACAATACTTATGAAATGGCCTTGTGTCTTCGTCCTGCCATTGCTCGATCTGAATTTAGCTAACTTCTTCTTGTTTTTCTTTCAATTGATTCTTGAAACTATTTAAATGCCTCCCAGCTTTTAGTATTTTGACTTTTAAAATTCAGCAGACCCTTTGGCTTTCTTGAGCGATCATCAATGAAAGTCACAAAATAAAAATTTTAACACCATGCTTGACCTACCTTTATCAGGACCACAAACCTCTAGATGGGCCCAACTCCTAGCATCTTGATCTTTTATGAGGAAGATGTATTCTAAAAGCTCTTCTCTGCTTTCTTCCGTGACAATGGAGCACATTTTTTCCAATTGGCATTCTTCAACCCGGAAAGTTGATTCTTTGGCTAAATAAAATTAAGCTCTTCGCTCATGTGACTAAAGCCGTTTATGCTATAACTTGGTTAGTCATTTAATTTCACATTCACGGTGTGTCTCACAGGCGTCTAAGCCTACTTCAAGTACAAATTTGAGCTCTTCTTTCCTCAGCCGCAACAATGAGCCTTTAGTCAACTTCGCGACCCTTTACTAAAGGTGTTACAAAATCCATCATCAATCTTTCTACAAATCAAATTCAAGCGGATATCTTATGCATGTTTGACATCATTAAAGTTAACTTTGTTCCATTATTGCTCCTGGCTAATATCTCAGGCCATCCTTTGGAACCAAGCGTAAATTACCAATCTTGATACCAAAATCACCAGAGTATAAGATATGAAGAAATCCTTCTCGGCGTGGCATCAGTTTAAAACCTTAGTATCATTACCCAACTAGTCTCGTCAGCGTAGTAAGTTAACCAAATTTTCAATACAAATGACAATAGATCTTCCGCGAGGTAGCATTAGCAACATACCAGATTTTTCATCATCATTCAGGTCATTTTTATCAACTATCGCCTTTTGTTCTCTCTCTTCCACTTGCGTAATATTTCTTGATATGGCATTTCTTACCACAATGTGTTATTTTCAGATTCTTACATCTCGATCTTGACTTGTTTTTGTTTATCTCACCTTCCTCTTTGTCTCTATTTCTCTCTCTATTCTCATTAACCAACACCTTGCGATATGATGCCAGAACCCTGAAGTCTTCTTAACCTCTCCATTCAACACACCACTCTTAGACAAATCTAAAGTAATAATACCTATGGAAACGGAATTAATAAGCAGACCAGAAAAGTCTCGAGAGTCAGGTAGAGTAGCAAGCAACCAAAAAGCCCTAAAATCTCATCATCAAATTTGACACCACACCAAATAATAATCGTCACGCTGACTCACTAACATGGTCAATTTTGTATCGTTTCTTCTCTTGTATTTCCAACACCATCATTTTTTTAAGCAGCGATTTATTGTGCCCGACCTTAAGCGTACAAGCTTTTAAGCTTCTCCACGCAGTAATAGCGAGCATGTGTCTCTTTCTTGATCGATGTGGTTGTAAACATTTTCTTCAACAAATTGCAGATGTAGCCACACAACTGCGAAATGCAACTACAACACAATCAACCAAGACACCGATATTTTTAGGTAAAAAATCTCTCTAAATCAAGGGTAAAAATCACGAAACTTTTGATCTGATAAAAAAACTCCACTATTATCAAATGTTTAACTAAAAGACTACAATATCCAGCCTACAACGAGTATTCAACTCCACCAAAGTTAATAACGTAATTTTTAGCAAAAGAGAGAAAAATGAGAGAATATCATCAAAAACGCAACTGTTGTAAAATAGAGATTTTACTCGAATAAAAAAATCCTATCGTACAAAATCAAGAACTCCAAATCGCTTAACTGTTGTCTAAAAATCAGTTCAATCAAGCTACTAATAGACCTTCGATCGAAAAAATTAATCACTGCTGCACTAAAACTTCAAAAACTGTTTTTTCTCTATTATTTTCTCTCAAAAGAGCCTCTATCTCCTACAAAAATCAAATCTAATTTATTTTGCTGTAAATCAGCTGCCCATACACCCACTCCTAAGGCAGAAGGGACCTTTAATGCCAAAGTCAACGATAGAGTTTTAAGTGACAGAAACTTTACTAAAAACAAAGAAAAAAAATTAAACACCCATATTATAGCTCTCTTTCAGCTACTTGGGCATTCCCTTGGGGTGCAGACCCGAGGCGAGGGTTAGGACGTGGGATCCTAGTACTGGACAGATTCATACAGAAACTTTTAGGTAAGTTGTAGATCGTCGTCCTTCACTGGGAGATAATTCTTATTAATTCTGTACTTTCAATTGCTAGCTATAATATATATCTTCATTTTCAGGCACCTAAAATAGTCTTGTTGAAAATAGACAAAATAAGGGAGGCGTTCTTGTGGGGAGACTAGGCAGGCTCAAAGAAATTGATAAGAGTTAATTGGGGCAGGATTGTCTATGTAAAAGAAAAGGAGGCATGCGTGGTGAACATCGAAGCAAAAAATAAGGCACTATTAGCAAAATGGGGTTGGAGTTTTATTCTTTAAAGTTCTATTTGGCGTAGAATCATCAGCTCAGGTATGGTGAGACAGTCCACAAGGTATTTTGAACCATCAAGTTAAAAAATGTTTCAGTTATTTAGAGAGGCGTCATAAATAATTTATTCGATGATAAAGGTGGATGGGTGAATGAACCAAATGGCATTCCGATGACATCTAGGAAATAAATCCGATTTTGTTCTGGGAGGACCATTGGTGTGGTGAGAAACCACTATGCTGCTATTTTCCTAAACTTTTTAGATTAGTGAGCTGTAAAGGAAGTTTGATTTCTTCAGTGGTCAGAAACAATAATTTACCGACATTGAATGGGCTCATATTTTTTCCAGAAAACTGCTTGATAGGAAGTAGGTTGCTATCAAATCTAAAGGATGATTGCTGGGGAATTTTGAAATTTTATATTCCAGACAAAATAATTTGGATGCATATTCGGGCTGAGAGTTTGTCGGTTAAGGTTGATAGATTGTTGGTGGATGCAAATATCGATGATTCAGCCTTTGACTTTGACATATATGAAACTAAAAGTGCCACCAAAGTTAGAAATTTCTTATGGATGTTAAAAATAAAGAGGATTCTAAAAAAAAAAATCAGGGAGGGAGGAGTAAAAGTGGATGACGATTCAGAGTGGATGCCCTTGGTGCATTACGTGTAGAAGATGTAAACCACTTGGTGTTAGAATGCATATATGCAATATGTTTTGGAAGTACCTGCAATTGGTAGTCAATCTTATGGCCGAATCATTTTTATTGACGATCTCTTTAATTTTTTATTTAATACTAGTTAGACAGGTCAGCTCAGGACTGTATGGCTTATTTTCAATAGCCTCAGCTGTAAGGAGCTAGTAGCTGGCGAGGAATAAAAGTGTTTGAGGATAAAGCAACCACCACAGAAAGATCTTTTGTTTTACACAAAAAATGGAATAACTATTTGGATCAAAGCTGTTAACGATTTGCCTCTGCTCAATGAAAAACTGGTGGAATAATTCAGCATGTTGTGTTTAACTAATACAAAAACTCTCGATTCGCTTCCTCCAAATGAGGTGAAGTAAAATTTAACGTGGATGGAGCTTACAAAGAACCAGTTTGCGGGTGTGGTGGTGTGTTGAGATCAAAAAGTCAGGCGACATTAGAATGATATTCTCAGGACAGTCTGTTCTGATTTTCGAAACTCGTGCCAATCAAAAACAGCTTTATCAATTTTGTTGGAAGCAGACTAGTTAGGAAAAGCAGATCTTATAGTTGAGTCGGACTCTGTCCTTTCAAATTAGATTGAAGACAAAACTTTTAGGCGCTTGGGTTTGGTGGACACTTTTTGAGAGATTGATAGGTGGATCAGAAAATTTTCCCAGATGAAGTTCGTGTATGTATCAAGAAAGGAATCGGCTTGCAGATCATCTAACAAAAGAAAGAAGCCCATCAAGTGTATTGTTTAAGGCATGGTGGTGATAGCACTCAGAAGTTGGATTGCTCCTACAATTTCCTTGAGATATTCTCTCGATTTGATTCAATTGGTTGGCATTATTTTTTTCTGAGTTGTCTTGTGCGATGTCAGTTCGTTTTGGTTTTGGATCGAAGCATTCTTAAGGCTGATCTTTGTTTTATTAGCTTTACCTAGTTGAGGTGTATTCTTTTTTTTTTTATTTAGGTTTAAGTTGCTAGCGAGATACTCTCAGCAAAAATTTAATAAAAACTTATCGATAAAATCTTTATATTACAGAAAAAAATAATCTCATCCCCAAAAAATTAAGAAACTATAGATTTTCACTTTCTTCTTTGTTGAGGTAAGGCATTTCTGGAAATTTTATTATAATGATTTAATAGTAACATAAATTTTTAAATTGTATAAGTTATGTGGTGTAACAAAACTTGCTTCCTTATTCATTATTGTTTTAAAATTAATTACTACAACAGTTTAGTTTATTTAAAATATAAATAGAAAAAATATTTTTAACAACGTAAAGGCAGACACTCAAAGGCTCATTGCCATTGGGATTCAAAAGAAAATGGAAAAAAAATTAAAGATGAATTGAATAACTTAGCTAAACCGAAAGCATGTTTTGTTTTCTAAATCATTAAAATTCAATATGGCTTTAGAAATCTCTTCTTCCCAACGATCATTGCAATCATTAACACCATTATTGACATATGTTATTTTGATCATCGGCTTCATTGAACTCCACGTTTGTATTATGGAAACCTCTCGGTCGACAGGTCCCGGCGAGCTGGGCTGACGATTTGCGTGTCTGTTCACAACCCTAACGGCTGCTCATCTTCGTTCTCTTCAGGAGTAAATGCGGGGAGGAGCAGTACGAAGCGTCATCATTTCCCACTTTTCAGTATCAAACCCCATTCATCACAGTCAACCCCTGACATTGCTAAAGCTTCAAGTGATAATGTCATGATTGAAGAATCTTGAATATCACAGTTCCTCGAGCCAAACTCCTATATATAACTTTCCCAACAAAACTAGGTTTGACAAAAAAAAAATTCTGTCTGAATTCAACTCCCACGGGTGCAGCATGCAAATCAATAGGAATTTGGCTTCTGATGAGCTTTGAAGGTTGAAGATTTTGAAGAGGAAATGGGTAATGAGTATCAGATGAGAAGTGGCATAATTCCGTGAATCTTTTGGTTGACCAAAATCGGTTGAATATTCATTGCTGACGGAAGTTGATTTCCAGGTGATGTAAGTTTCATGATTGAAAGCTATGACAGCTTTATCCCATCTTCTTTACCACAATATTAAAAAATTAAATTTTAATCTCTAAATTTAATGTGAGTGTTTGATAAATAACTTTTAAAGAGTTTTAATTTATTTGAGCATAAATAGTTAATTGATAGTCAGCTCTTCATTTTTAATGTTTGATAAACATCTTTTGAATGAACTAATTGTGCAAAATAAGTTTAAAAGAAGCAGCTAAAAACTTAGCATATTAGGAAAACTGTTTGCAAAATAAAATTTTAAATGACAGACTTGACCATTTTATTTTTTATAGTACATATTTTTATAAAACCTATTTATTTATTACTTGTTTGGATATATATATATATATATATATATATATCTTTCTTGAATATTTATGTAATAATTTATTTTCAATGAACTTATTAACAAAAAATGATTTTATGCAACGTCTAATGATGAATGTCGGTGAAAATTTGTTTTTGTCATTTATTTTTTAGTTATGAAATTCTCAAGTATATTTTAGTTAGAAAATATAGCAAAACATGTGAAAGTGAGAAGAAAAAAGTATAGTATTGATATTTTATCACGAGATTAATAATATGTATTAATCTCCTGAGTTAATATTTATAAATATTAAATTTCAAAAATAAATTCAAAAATTTTAAAACATTCACTAATTTTCTTAAGGAATTTTTAATTTTTATCAAAAGCATTTTATTCGAATAATTTTACTCCAATAAAGACTAAAGTATTATAAAATATATATACTTAACAACTAAATGTACAATAGCCTTATTTGTCATTTGCTCGTATCCAGCTATCGACTAAGTTTTACTAAAACACTTTATACAAAAAAAACGATTAATCCGTCGATTGGTCAAGCCCAAGCTCTGTAAATATCAGCTATCGGTTGTCAAACACCCTCTAATTCTTAAACCTTAAACCCTACATCCTAAAAAATACAGTAACTCCAATGCTCTAAACCTTAATCCAAGTTCTAACCTTAAACCTTAATCTTAAATCCTAAACTTAAATTTTTAGCCAGTAAAATATAAATACGAGTACAAAAAAACGTGGAATTTTACTCCTTCAGACAAACATTTAATCCCTTTCCCTTCTATTTTATGAGAATTAATAGTACTGATGGATCACACTTTCAGGAAATATCTAATTTATGTTTCTTTAATAATAAAATTGATTTTTGATTGATTAGTATATTATATATTCTAAAACCCCAATCTGACCTATATATATATATCTCTAATGCTTTTGCATATACAAGATAAGTTAAAAGCTTTTGCATATACAAATTTTATATTAATTGTCTAAATAAATTTTATTTTAAAGATAATATAATACAATCAAATTAAAAAATTTCTAAAAAAAAAAAAATTAGAATCTTAAAATATTTAAAATTCATTTTTTTCTTAATTGTTTTAAAAGGTGATTACAAGGTAATATATGTTCCTTTATATTCTTAACACTTTGTAATACCACATTACTTCTGAGACAAAGCTATTGAACCCGAATCTCTTAAGATTAGCATCATCCATTTCTGTTTGGGATCACTTGGTGAGTTTCAAAATATTTAAAATCTAAAAATACATATCGAGTGATAAAAAAATAAGTTAATAATATGAATGCTTGAAATAGAATTTTAGAAACTAAAAAATTGATTAAATTCAGTAAGGTACTCGAATTGTATAACGAGACTCTTTAATTTGACTCGCTCCAAACTTTGCTATATGGATTCGTTTTTAAAGTAAAAATCTAAGTCTGTTGGTGCATCCTGAACAAGAAAAAGAAAAAAACAACTTGTTGATGTAGATACAAGTATATCTTTCGCATCATATATTAGAGGTGTGCACAAAATTCTGAAAATTGAACAAAATTTGATAAATTAAATCTAAAGTTGGTTTGGTTTAGTTTTAAAAAATTATTTTAGTTAATTATAGTTCATAGTTTTAAAATAATTCAGATAATCAGTACGACAATTATTTAAAATATCAGTAAATTTTATATATTAAAATATTATGTGGCTAAGTGATTTTCATACTTGTACGACTCTTTTGAGAAGTTTTTGTTCTTTTGAGTTCAATTATTGAGAAGTTAAAACTCTCATTTTTTTTACTTTTAATTAGTTATAGTCCAACCTTTAACAAATTTAAATTCAACTAGAAACATAATTTTATTAAGAGAGAGAAGGAAAGAAAAGAGCCTTTCAATGTTAACGATAGCATCCGTTGATTCAGAAGCAGAAATCAACAATTTCATTTTATTAATTGGCTCATACGCAGAGAATCCATGAAGCAATGCCGCTAAAATTTTATTACAGCCAAAAAACCGACTTTAGAAGGTTTCGAAAACAACCA
>JAGYYJ010000299.1:0-12412 GCA_019671005.1 Hibiscus mutabilis
TGTTTTGGTACAATTTTCATGTTTTTCCTTTTTGGCCCGGGTGACATTTCTTTTTTTCTTTTTTGACATTTTGGGCGGTGGATGAAGATCGGCATGGTGGCGGTGTGGGTGATACGCGTGGCCGAAGGCAGCGTTCTCGGCCGTTAGATCGGTCATTCTAGCAGTCGGGGTGAGCTGGCGAAGGGCGGCAGCTTTGGTTAAACCTCGATTTGGTGAAGCGGCTCGGATCTTCCCACGCCACGTGGGCTCCGTGGTCGAGTCGAGCCTTGAGGAGCTCGCCATGCGCGTGGGATATCGAGCGTCCGCCGTGGGCCGCCGCAGGCGGCGTGACTTTCAGCGAAGCGGTCCATCGTGTGGAGATCTTGCGCGGGTGCTTGAATATTATTTTCCGGCTCTTTAGTTCAGATCATTGCGTTTGGATCAGATCTTGATCCAACTGACTGACTCTACACATGATTATAGTGGGTAAGGTTTGGAGCCAACCGGGCCTTGTAACTATTATGGCCCAGACTTGGGCATAATTTATTTATTTGATTTAATATATATATATATATATTTTTTGGATTTTTTATTTCATATAGTCACCAAGTACATATAATCATACACATAATTAACATAACATCTATATACATTAAACAAAATACGCTCATTACTCTCTAGATCATGCTGCGACACACATACACCATTAATACGTTATACATACATAGCTTATAATATACATACACCACCTTTATATATATTAGTAATACTCATGCAAACAATAAACATATAATATAATAAATATACATACAACACTAATATGTATTTACAGTAAAAATGAGTGATTCTATTTGCCCTCTTTTTGCTTGTTCTCATGGAATGAAACAAAGCAAGATTCATAACACTCATTTTTATCAGACTTCCTGTTTTTGTAGCTTTGAAAAAGCGTGTTCTTTTGGACATCTCAGCTCTTCTTCAGCTGAATCTTCTTGAGACAAGTAAGTTCTTCCTATATAGAGCTTCGTCACCTTAGATCTTGGAGCTACGGGCTCTTCCTATATAGAACCCTTCCTCTCTAGAGCCTCAGGTTATGAGTCCGTTTCCTATATAGAACCTTTCCCACCTGATTGTAAAGCTTCCCTTAGGGTCATTCCTATATAGAACTCTTATTCTTCCTAAAAGAATCTTTTGTGGAAAATTGAAGCTGACCCCCTTCCTATTAGAACTCTTCCCCCGCCCTTGGGGGGTTTCCTATATAATATTGTGTCATGGGTGAATTCCTTCGGGCAAAATTTTTCCTATATAAAAAGGCTAGTTTTCACCGGGGCCCGTGGGTCCTTCCTATATAGAATTTCCCCAACAAAAACCCTCGGAGGGGAATTTTTCCCTATATAGAACCTCCCCACGGAGCTTGAAAAAAATTCCCTTTTTTGTATGTAAAAACATTGTCTTCTCTTTTTGGGGTTCACACCCGATGGCCATCGATGTCTCTTTGAATCCATATGCACATCTAGATAAAACAAATGCTATGAAAAATGAATTGACATGCTCTAATCTAGTGATGTACGACTATTCGCAGTCATGAGTGTCCAATATCTTGGTGGACTTGTTTTGGCCATATTTGATCTTGTTGTCTTTCGTCTTTTTGAGTATCACAATTCCCGCTTCCCGATCGGGTTTAATCAGAATCTCAGTTCTTTCTTTTCTCCATCCACGACTTGAATTCTAAGTGCGCCTTCTATAGGGTTTCACTTTTAGAGCTCTGTTTTTTAAATACGTGCCTTTGGGTTTAACCCAAGAGATCTCTCTTGTTATCACACGCACGCCTTTCCTTGAATAAGCGGATACGTCGCCATTGGTCATGCTATCGGTTGTTTGAATGACACGCCTCATTCTATGCCCGGAGCTCATTATGCAATACGCCTGGTGGGTTTGTATCATTTCTTTGATCGATGCCTTTGCAGGTTAGATCACGGTACCGCTCAAATCTCTTGTTTTACCATCTCTATGTTTCTTATTTGCACGAAATTAACAAAAAGTGAGAATGAATGCTCAAAACTACGATTTTTTACGATTAAGTGCTTAGGTTTTCTTATCTCTTGTTATCCGCATGAAAGAAAGTTAAGTACTGGTTGTTCTGGCCTAAATTTCTTGATATGAATGATACATGATCCCTTCCCGCCCGGGGTAGAATTTTCTGGAGCCTCCCCCTTCATGATGTTCCCCTGGGGAAAACCCATAACCCGGATATTCAACTTTTTCCCAAATTTTCCCAAAAACCCCCCCTTTGTGGGTTTTTAACTCCCGGGGCCTCCTTTTTTAAGGCCGGTTTGGGGTTTTTAAACCACTTTTTCCATTTTTTTTCTCTTTTTTATTTTTTTTTTTTTTGTTTGTTTTTTTTAAAAAAGGGATTTCTTTGGCAAAATTAAAATTTTCAAATTTTTTTTCTCGTCTCCATCCCCTTCGGTTTGGATGGGGCTCCTCGGAAGGCCTTTTTCTGACGTCGGTTTCCCTTTCCCAGTTGGGCATCCATTTTTCCCCAGTCTTTTTGGATAGGGGAGGATTTTTTGACACCCGGGTCCTTTCTTTGAATTCTCTTGGGGGGCCTTTTTGTTGTATGCCGCACCTCCATTTTTACATCCCCCCTGACAAATGGCCTTTTTTCTTTTTCCCTCAATGAAAATTTAAATTTTATGTATCTTTGCATCCATTAAAATTCTTCCCAATTTTTCTTCGTTTAGGACTTGGAGGCCCGGGGTCTCTACCTCGATTGGGTCCCGGGGGACCCCTACACCAGGAAGGGAAGGGGGTTGCCCCCGTTGGCCCTCTGAATGGGTCCTAAAGAGGCCCAATGGCAACTTCTCCCTGCCAATCCCGAGGTATCCCGTAGTCGCCCATGATCTTCTTTTATTTTTTGTTTCCTTTTCCCTTTCCCCCCTCCTTCATTTTTGGGCGGGTAAAGGGGGTTTTGGTGTGTTATCCCTTTAATTAGTCGCCCCTCATCATCATTTTTATTTAGGTTAGGCGTTTCGGTATTATTAAATTTCAAATCCCCTATGACAAATAATCTCCCTTTTTTAAAAACTTACACTTTTGTTCTTGTGATTTGGGAAAAAAAACCCTTTCTCTACCCATTTAGTAAAAATAGTCTATGGCGACCAAAAAAAAGCGGTGTCCATTGAAAGCTTCCCGGGTGAATACGCGGGTGGGGTCCATGCCCCTTTCGCAAAGGCCACGGAAAAATTCATGGTGTGAAAAAGGGGCGGGGGAAATGCGTGAATTTTTCGATAGTTTGGCATTTTGGCATTTCTGGCGTAATCGATCAATCCCCCCCCTGGTCCCCCCGGAAATAACCATATCTCATAATTTTACGGGCTAAAAAAAACCCGTTGGCGTCGTTCCGAGCCCTCATGTACTTGGCAAAAATCTCCTTTGCCTCCCGGGCATAAAATCTCAGCAATGTCGACCCTTGACTCCTCATAAAAGGATCTCCCATCAGGACATATTTTGTTCCCATTTTTTGAGCGTTTTGTCATTGTCTTTTCCCCCTTAGGATTTTTGAAGCTTGACATATTGCAAGTGTCTAGTACCATGGGTTTCCATCAACCCTTTTTCCCAGAAATTACAACAATGGCGGGGCCTTTAAAAGCGTCATCTAAAACCCTTTTCCCATTACCCGGTTTTTGTTTTAAACATGAATCCAAGGTTGCCAATAATCGCCATTTGATTTTTTCCCTGGGGCGGGTAATTTGAAGCAACCCCTTTTTCGAACTCTTTGATGGCTCTTGGATCAATTAAATTTTTCCAACCGGGTCCACGGTTTCCCTTTCCCCAGCAATTGGTAAATGACGGGGGCCCGAATCTCCCCAATTTCAGTTCATTAACCTTTCTCTCAAAAAGGCTGTTTTCGGCCCCATGATGCCCCCCTTTTAAGCTATTTGTTTTGCGAAAAAATTTCCCAACCCTTTGGTAAGGATAATAGGCGTCCTGGGGAAAAAATTTAAAGCCTTCCCTGTCCGGGGCGTTAAAAACTCATATAAAGTTTCCATGATTTATCACCCCAAAACCTCTTCGGGTTGTAATGCCATCAAGTCTTTTTTGGGGAAAATTTAAAAGGTTCAATGCCTCATAGTCATCAAGCCACGACTAGCTAGGAAATGCTCTTGCCTCCCGCTACGGCTTTACGGTTGCGTATACAATATGAATCCGGATAAAGCATACGCCATCGGGCCACATCATTCTGTTAGTCTTGTGGCTTTCATTAAGAACCCGATGGGTCTGGCAGATATTAACCGTGGTATGATACGACATATCTTGTCTAAACCCGCTTGGTAGCCTAAACTGAGCTGCTTGGCTTACGCACTTTGGCGGGTACCCAGCGTTTACGTAATCATTGAATTTCACTTGCTTAGGTAATGGGTGGCACTCCTTTGCTGTATTCCTTCGTGTTGCCCCGATACTCGTCCATTGAATTCTCAAAAAGCGTCGGGTGGAGATTGTGGTCGATCTGTCTTGGTGCGACTAAAATTGAACATTTGTCGGTGCACCCAATTTTCGAGACTCTTTCATTCCCTGCGTCCAGCACACAGGATTGTGCTCTAAGTCTGAAGAGCTTAGGGTCACATCGGTGGGTTATTGGGAAATAAAGTCGAAGAGATATAATTCCAACCTTAATTGGGGAAACCCATGATCTTTACGGGTGAATATAATTGGCCTCCCGATATCGGGATCAATCTCAATCCTCTTACCTTTACCCCAGAACCTAGGGTTTTCAATGTGGCGAAGGTACCGTTTGGCGGGATTGAGCCTGATTGGTAGTTTAGTAGTCTTTGGAATAGTTTTCTCAAGTTTACGTAGGTGTCTTTCTTCCTGTTATTCGGGACTTGGCAATCATATCATCCACAAACTTCTATTTCTTTGTGCATCATGTCATGGAAAAAGAAGTCACCATTGCTCTTTGGTATGTTGCCCCTGCGTTCTTTCTTTGTGGCGGCATCACCCGATAACAAAAAGTGCCCACACAGATTTATGAATGTAGTTTTTCTCATGTCGTTAAGATCCATCTTTATCTGGTTGTACCACGAGAAGCCGTCCATGAATAGAAAACCATGAATATCTGCGGTGTTGTCAAGCGTGTCAATATGTGGTAAAGGGAAGTTGTCTTTTGGGCTGGCTCGATTTAGATCCCTATAATCTACACACATCGAACTTTCCGTCTTTCTTTAATCTTTGGTACAATGTTTGCAACCCATTCGGGGTATTTGGCTACCTCAAGAATCCGGCATCAAACTATTTTTTCTTCTTCTCGGATCTTTAACATATCGGTCTCATTCTCGAAGTTTTTCTTTGTATTGGTTTGCACTCCGATTTTGTTGGCAATTTGTGCACCACTATGTCGGTATTCAACCACGGCATATCTTGATAAGTCGAGCGAAAACATCCTTGAATTCTGAAGTAGGGTTATCAGTTCGTGCTTGGTTTTTTGAAAGAAATCATCGTTCCTATTTTTATTTCTTTTCTCTCTTCTTGGTCCCCAAGTTTACAATTTTGTTTCTTCTTGGTGGGGCATGATCGCCTTTCTTCGTTGGCCACCATTCTCTTTAACTCTTAGGGACCTCACTTTCTATCTCATCATATCCTTCCTCCATTCCCTCACGAGACCTCGAGGCATTCAAAATTCACTCGAGTTGGATGGTATCATTCATATATCGTCAATCATGAAGCGACCTGCATTAAATGAGAATGAATTGTATTGGGAAGACGGCTTTATATGAAGGGAATGAACATGAAGAATGCATGAATGAAATAAATGAAACTTTGGTCATTTAGGAAAGTGGGGATACACGATGTCAGGAAAACAAATTCATGCTTCTGCCTCTCGTGACCAATTTGCCTTGACTACAAATTTTAATTTTTGATGCAATGATGAGGGGACAATAACGGAGTGGATCCATAGTGTTCTTTTAACAAGCATTGTAAAGATGGTTTTATGTCCCATCACCACAAAATCGATCACATATTGATCGGATCCGATCCAATAGGGGCCTCAATTTCCGTTGTTCCTCTTTAAAATTTACTCGAGGCTCATGCAAGTTGTGGCGGTTTTGGGCGAACTAATATTGGTAGTTTTGCGGGGTCTATAGGCAAGGCGTTCAATGCGACTTCGTTGTCGAAGCCGTCGCCGGGTACTACGCCCTTTACCCGGTAATGGGTTGTGATGTTAAGGGCTTTGGTGGACCTGATTCCTCTCGAGGATCGTAATCTTGGCGTTCATATGATTATAAGCGTTGTGCCCGCTATCATGTCGGTTGTCGAAATATCTGGGGCACAAAGTTTTGATTAAGCACTTTTAATGCGTCTCCGGTCTTTTGAACTCAGTAATTCTAAAACTTTTTGATCCCGGCGGTTGCTTTTAAAACGTTGTTCTTCGCTGCTCGCTATGTCTCAAGCTTTAGAAATTCTTTAAGGTCGTTACCTCATTTATCTTTGGGGGGGGGTTCTTCTCCAAAAAATCTGCGTGAAAATTTTTATACTTTCCCCTTATCTTTTGTTTTTTTCAAAGCCTCGGAAGAAACATCGGCATCCCTTGTGAAAGGCGCCTTAGCGTTCCCTCGTTAGGGTTTGTTGGGCTTTTGGCGTAGGGTCTTTTACGAGTGTTGGTTTTTAAGCGTTGTACATTCGGCCTATTGGTTTACCCTATCTTTGAATGGGAAAGGAGATGGGGCTGAAATGATAATCTTGGACTTATCTTCTGGTTTCTCCTTGGGGGGACACACCCTTCCCCAACTGGGAAGATAAAAGGTCTATCCCCTTCCGTATTTAGATTTGGGGGTTCCGTCATGTTACGTCCGACCCCCTTTTTCTCCATGGGCTCCCCGAAGGGAAATTTTATTTGCTTTTCATTCTCAATTCTTTCACCAAAATTTTTTGAACTTCCATTCTTATATCATGCCCTTGATGCAGTGGAATTCCCCTGCATCTCTTCTACCTTGTTATTCCCCAAACGATCATCGCCATAAGCGTTGAAATACCACCGTAAAGGAGACTTGATTTCTAACACATCATCCTTATCTCCAAAAAAAAATATTCTTGATAACATTTACCTACCTCCCCCTGATTGGCGGGTTGTCGAGTTCGCCGTATAGTGAATCCCGGGGTTGGGTTATACCAAGGCGGAAGGCGGATTGGCAGAACAATGATGTATGGACGGATAAAAAACCTTGTCCTGTAAATAAAGTTGATGCAAGCTTTGGGGGGTAAGTTCTTCTCTCTTTCTCTTTTAGCGATTCTCTATCTCTTTGATTAGTTTGTGTTTTCGGTGCTTGTGGTTGGTGTAGTTCTTGGCGGTATAAGTGTTGGTGGTGTTTACTTCATTTTCTTTATTATACTTTGAAAACTTCCCCATCAATTACCTCTTGTGCGGTTCAGGGTCGTCTAAAATCAAAAAAAAACTTTGTTTTTTTAAAAACGTCAAGAGTGCTCTTTTGGTTTTAATAACGTATTTCTGTTGGATAGGTGGCTGTTTGGGACCTTCTCTCCACCTTTAGGCGTATTGCGAGTTTTTTGTTGGCCCAGTATTTTCCACTTCTTTTTTGGTAGTTATTACATGTTATATTTTTTCGTAAATGCTCTTGGAATTTTTCCCATGTCTTAACATTTGCCTTGCTAAATGGGTGTCCCCGTAACGCCGCTCGTTGGTTCCTGAAACAATGGATCTAGCTTTTGCCCTATGGTAGGCCATCTCGCGTACATTGTTGTTGCGGAAGGACATGATTCCATCGTTTTTTGTCGAACTAGGCGTTTTAAATTTTGCGATAGGACAAGATGGGGCGGACTTAAGTCGCAAAGCGTCTTTTCCCGATTCTTCATTTGATTGCGGCTAAATTTTCCTCCATGGAAATCTTTCCCCTTTTTCTCTCATTCTGATTTTTTCCCAACCATGTTGGTCGGCGGGGTTTAGTCTCAATTCCCCTATTTGAAACAGAACATTCTGGTTGAATACCCCTTTCCCTAAGCGGGGTTTAGTGCGTTGGTGAACCTTGTAGTATTCAAACTCTTGAATTTTTTCTCTGATTCTTTCCAAGACTCTTGCAAATAATGCGGTTATGTCGGATACTATGATGCTTCATTTGCCCCCGATCCTTGAGCCTCAGGCCCTTTTGAGTCTTTCCCGACTCTTTTCCCCTTTTTCTGGGCGATTATCGTTTTCCCTTGAGCTTGCTTTTACAAGGAAAAGTATAGGTGATGAATGATTCGGTTAACTAAAAAATCAAAATTCATAATGTATGGTTGCAAAAAATAGATGCTGTATAATGATGTGAATGTCGATGCAATGAAAGAATGTATGCGGATAGATTATTTGTTCCACCGCGAACTTTTCCCCCTGGAAAAAAAGTCTGGATTCAATAGGTTAGTGTTACAAAATAGTCCACTACAAGATCTAATTAAAACCCGGGTCCATAGATGTCAGCTCTATCTCCACCAATTACGAGCACGAGGAACATGGGAGCTTTTTCCCATTGGATATCCGGCCCTCCATAAAATATTCATACGGGCGTGGTTGTTTTCCCAATTAGTTTTGCGTTGGTCTCATCTGTACCATCGGGCATTCGCGTGTCTCTTTGAATAGGTGTCCCCCCAGGTTTCCCCTGAACACACAAATTTTTTCCCTTGTAATCCTCTGATTTTGAGGACTGATTATGTAAATGCTGCCTCTCTTTCTTGGCTTCGGTGAAACCTTTTTACAGCGGTACATTGAAGTAGTGTTTAAAACCACCTTTCCATTTTTAATAGTGTCATCGTCTGATTTTATCTCTAACGATCTTTTTTAAACTTTATGGACTTTCTTTTCCTATGGGGGCGTTTCTTTCTCATGATGGAAGCTTTTTTTCCCCTTTCTGATTTCTTGGGGGGCTTTCCTTTTTGATCAAGCTTGGAGGACCCTTTTCTTCTTCCAATTTGCCAACTTCTTTCTCGATTGTCCTCTTGATTTCGTTCTTAACTTCCAGCCACCATTCATCCCTTTTTCTTTCCCGAGAATTGACTCGGTGGCCGTATTTTGCTTGTAGTAGAAGGGCTTTTAAAGGCATTCTTTCGTTCAAATCGCATTAAATTTTTTTTGCCTAATGTCGTCCCTTTTATCAACCTCAAACTTGCCTTTAGAGCTCCTTCATGTTGATACATTGGATGTCCTTTTCCCTTTTTAACCTTTAGTTCATTCTAGATGTCGGCTTAGGGCAGTTCCCTTGTAAACTCTTGGATTTCGGTCTGATGATTAAGAATCCCTTTTAACCCCAGCTCTAAAATCGTAAAAACCCCGGTAGTCATGTTATTCTCTTCCACTCGATCCTAAAATTAAATCATGATGGTCGAATTTTTCCTTTGAATTCCCCTTTTAAAAAAAATTATTTGGCTTAATCGCGTTTTAGAATGGTAAGTGATCCGCGTGGCCCAAAAGGCCAGGTTCCTAAAAAACAATCCCAACATTGCGTTAAAAAACCCCCACAGTGATGAAAATAATTAACTTTCAACCTGGGACCCCCCATGCTATTCTTCATCTTGAATGTTCTGAAAACTATCACATTTTTTTTTTCAAATCCCCTGCCCTTCCTTTCTTTTAAATATGTAAAAGGGAAAAACCCTTGGGAAAAATATCCCGGCCGGGGCCCTTCGGGGTCCCACTGTGACTCCGAATCCATGCATGCTTTTTGTCCCAAAGGCGTCATTCTTCATGTTTAGGCTGCATTTAAAAAAGAAAATCTCGACAAGATTCTTATCTTGGGTTTGCTTCAGTTTTACGCTTTTAAACAAGTCCAAAATGCTATGTCAATGTTCAAAATACTCTTGGAAAGATCAAACCTTTTATTCTAAAATAGCAATTCATTTTTTTTGCCTCGTTGGATGTTGGTTGATGTCAATCCATTTACCCCTGTTGTCTCCTCGGATGCAAAAGGGCCTTAATCGTCCTTCACAAATTTGAGTTTTCGGTGTTCGTTCCTGGAGTTGGTAGATCTCTTTAAGGCTTTTTCGGTTAAAAAAAGCCCCTGTATTCTTCTTAGGCTCATGTCCCCTTGGGGGACTGGCCAGGTTAGGCCCCCCACCTGCTTTTGGGGGAGGTTGGTTTCCAAAAAAAGGTGTGTAATTCGCCATAACTATTCGAACAGTCTTGTGTCTTGGTCCCATCTTTAAAGCTTTGAAGATCCTAAGTGTTTTTGGAGACTCCGTGGGTGTACCCCGCTTTGGTTTCTTTAGGTGTCTTGGTTTTTCGGTTGACCTCGACCAATTTAAGCAAAATTTAAAGCTCTTCCTCAGACCCCTTTTTTCCATGGTGAAAGACTTTACGATGGAACAAACCACTTGACCCGTTACCTTTATGTGATCATCATGATGTATGAGAAAAACAAAGAAAAAAAGAAACCATTTTTCGGATAAAATTGATAAATATAAATAAAGGCAATCATGAATAAACACATAAAACAACCTAACCCGTCAAAAAAATCCAAAGGTTATCCATGGCTCCAGGTAGGTTTCTATGTTCTCACATGCAGTGTTGGTTCTGTTGGTTCCTTTGCCCTCTCTGAGTACCCCCCAGTTAATTATAGGCCCCTTTCAGGGGTTCAATTGGGGGGCCGTGCTATCCTCGAAGGCGATATCCTTAAAAAGCATAAGGTACCAGCCCGAAGGTACTTCCCCCGGGCCCCAAATGCGGGAAACGATTCTGAAAGCGGGGCGTTTTCCCAGAAAAAAGGGCTTTTTATATGCCTTTTTTTAAATCTTTAACATAGCGCGCAATTAAAACGAATTTTAAATTTAATAATCCTTTTCAAACTTTATTAATAAGCGTTGGTATTTTAAAAGCGACTCATTTGTTTTGAAAAAAACAAAAAATAATCGGCCAATATGTCTACCAGCGATATCCTGCATAAGCTGGGTTTTTAGTGTTAAAACGTTCTTTGAATATAAATATTTATTCGATAATTTTAAAAACAGCATTTTAAAAAGTGAGCCAGGCTGCTGTTCGTCGACCTCATAAACCAGAAGATTCAAATAATGGAGGAAATCGATTGAATGAGGAAGATAACACCCCGTAAGTATTTGCACAACTGGTATAAACATTAATATTGGTTTTCAAGCGTTGAGCCGGTCATGCTAACGAGAATCTTTAGGGCCCGTTGCTCGAAGAATAAGCGTATATCGCGTTTAAAGAACACACATTATTGTTATACCATATGCAATCTTAGTGACAAAAAATAAGGCATAACGGATAATTTAAAAAGCGATAAATATTCGCATGCAGTACTAATCTAACATAAATAGCTACGTAATTAAAACACACATATACATTCCCAAGCTAACATCAAGCAAAGCAATTTAAACATGCCACAACAACGGTCGTGAATAAATATATAACAAAAGCAACATATTTCAAAGACATACATATTGAAAATAAAATATATTTCAACATATATGGGACAATATATATTTGGAAAAAAAAAAAAAATACTACCAACCTAAAAAACAGAGAACATACACTTTATACAATCAAATAACCGTACGAATCAACTAAAACATAACATGCTTAATATGAATAAGAACAAAGGATATAATTATCATATCGATTATAATACAAACATGAGTATTACGTAAATACAAAATACATATAAAAAGGAGACTATTAACATATCGATTATATCTGAACATGATAACAAGAACATGAAATGAAAAAAAAATAAAATGTTAAAAATTAAAGAAAAAAATAAAAGCAATATTAGAGGACGGAGTTGTAAATATACCATGCGGCAAGACAAGTGAAAATATTACCTCTAACTCTCTCTCTTTTTCTTTTCTTTTGTGTATGCGTACAAAAAAATAAAAGGGAAAGCAGTATTACCCTTGGACTTTTCTTTCGATTTCGATTATGATTTACAACTTTGTTCGATTACAACTCTGTTCTTTTCGATTTACAACTCTCACATTTACAAAATATTTGTTTTTCATATATATACTTGTCTTTGTTTTGGTACAAGTTGCATATTATTCTTTCAAAGTCTGGATTGACATTTCTTTTCTTCTTGTGTTTGACATGTTGCGAGCAGGTGGTTGAAGATCGGCATGGTGTCTTGGTTAGATCGTGGCCGTTGGATCGGATCTTGATCCATGACCCGATTTGTAATTAGATAGGGTTTAGGTTTAGGCCAGCAAGACCTTATAATTATTTGTAATTGGACTTGGTTGTAATTTATTTATTTGATTTAATATATATATATTTTTGGATTTCATTTCATATATCAATAATAATAATAATAATATAATTATAAGCGACAATAGAATACATAATACAAGCGTATACTTATACAAACATTAATTAATATAACATACTAATACATTACATATAATCATACATAATTAACATAACATCTATATACATTAAACA
>JAGYYJ010002833.1:0-14922 GCA_019671005.1 Hibiscus mutabilis
AGCTTATGAGAATGCACGCTTGTACAAAGAGAAGACTAAGAAGTGGCATGTTCAACATATTTACCACGACATTTTTTTGAAGGCCAACAAGTCCTCTTTTACAACTCTCGACTCAAGCTCTTCCGAAGCAAGCTAAAATCGCGATGGTCAGTCCCTTTTGTTTTGCACAAGGTCCATCCTCATGGTGGTATTGAAATCAAAAAGCTGGATGATGACAATGCTTTCAAAGTGAATGGACAAAGGCTGAAGATATACAACGGAGCTCCCATCATGTGAGACAAGTTGGCCAAGCTTCTCCATGATCCATAAGAATTTCGCAATCTCCCTCTTTCTTTATTTTGCTATAGCTTTTCAAGTTTTTGATGTTTATAAATAACGATATTTTTCTTTATTTTATTTAGCTTTGCCTTTTGTCCCTTGATAGTTTATTTAATTTCGAATCTCTGTCTTTTCTCAGCTTTGTTTTGGCAGACTTAAGCCGAAGGACATAGGTGGCAGGTTAGGGTTGCTTACAGGGATAGCACAGTTATGCATTAAGGGATGCTTTTGTCTTTTGCCACTTTAAGGAAGATACAAAATATATTTTCCTAACTTTTGGGGGGGTTGCATTAAAAGGGCAAAAAGGGAGGGATGTTATTTTCCTTTTAAAATATTAAAATACAAACACCCTAGTTCATGATTACTCTCTCTTCTCTCTCATACTTTTCATTAAAAGCATGCCCTCTCTCTTCTCTTCCACATACATCAAAGCCGTCATCAACGCCTTCTCTCTCCCATAACGTGTAGCAGTTACACTTCAACTCCCCATCACTTCATCTTCTCCACCTTTAATCACTTGTCCCCCACCTTTTTCATTTTCCGTACCACGACTCTTCAGAATCATCCCAAAAAGAAACCCTAAACTCTCTGGCAAACTTCCACCAACTTCAAAGACATGGCCCGCATGAAGAATGTCACCGGAGCAAGTAGCAGTGCCCCAACCCAACCAGTTGTTTAAATCAAGCGATTCTTTGATGATGGTGCTAAGGAGCGGTTCCAAATGATGAAAGATCAAAAGGTTTACCCGGAGCGAGGCTTTAAAGCTCCATTAGAAGGGGAATGAGGCTTTAACAAAGATATTCTAGATGTCATCGCTAAGCATGGTTGGAAGACTTTTGTCCAACACCCTAGCGGCGACATCTTCGTCTCCCTGGTCTGAGAGTTCTATGCCTATCTAATGACCCTCACACAATCTGCAATTTATGTGTGGGGGGACCAGGTTAAGTTCACTGTCAATGCCATCAACAAGTTCTACGGGCTGCAGAATGTCATGGACCACCATTCCTCCTTTGCTAAATCTGCAAATGCCCAGACCCATAAGGAAGTGTTGGAGGACCTGTATTTTGCTAAGACTGAGTTAGACCCAGCAAGTAGGGTCGTGGAGCGAGGACACCTCAAAACATAGGCTAAGGTTTGGAATCACTACCTCAGGACTCGCTTGATGCCAACCTCTCATACTACCACGGTCCACATCACAAGGTTGCTACTGCTACACTCGATCCTTAACGGCCGACAAATCGATGCAGGGAAACTTATCGTTGAAAAAGTCTATGCTTGTGCAAAGAGGAAGTCAAGCCCTCTCATTTTTCCCAACCTGATCATGGCTCTGTCTCGCAAAAAGCAAGTCTTTCAATACCCAGATGTGGATAAGACAATAAAGAGCAAGAATGCCCTTACACAGACCAAATTCTTGGGTTGAGGGGATTTGACGAGGATGCTCCAGTAGAAATGCTAGAGGGGGAGCATGCACTGTTGTTGGAACAATGATAACTGCCCTTGTAGCCTCCACTAAGCACTAGCAACTAGACATGGCTGACATGAAGGCCAACCTGACCACTTCAAGTATGTTTAGGAGAGGGACACAGCCAACAATTCTTACTTCAAGAAAATGCTCCCCTATATGGAGATTGACTTCCCACCTTTCCCTAATGATCTGATTATGCCCAAGAGAGCCCAGTCTATGATGCAAGCTTCACCGGCTCAGAAACCATCTGCATCGAAGCGCCCACCACCTATTCCAACAAGAGAGCCATCCCCAACCACCACTCTAACTCTAGAGAAGTCTACCACTGCTAATGTCAGACAAAGCCCTCGGACATCGAGGCAACAAAAAGGAAAAGCTCCGTAAAGTATCCCACCACCACCGGAACTGATCATTGAAGAGCCTGTCTCTATCGACAATGAAGAAGAAGAAGAACCAGCTGAAGAAGTTCCTGCACCGCCATCTGAGCCAGCCTCAGATGCTTTAGCAAAAGAAAAGACTCGCCTTAAATGCACCGCTGGACGTGCATGGAACACCCAATCTGACGCTGATGATGATGAAGTTCTCGATGACCACCTTACCTAGGAGGACTCGGAAAACCAACCTAATAAGGTCGGAGAACCCATCGTAGGACTACAAAAGAAACAGAAAATCAAGCACAAAACCACCAAGACGACAACACCAAAGTAGATTTTTAGGAGGTAACCTGCATTTGCATTATAGTTTAGTTCATTTCATTTTTCATGCATTGAGGACACTGCATCTTTCAAGTTTAGGGGTGTTAGTGTTCATAGTTAATCATTTGCATTAGCATGTAGTGATAAGCAGAACTTTGCTATAGCATTTTGATTGGTTTAAATATAGTTGTATGAATAATTTGATGATGTCTGATGATGAGAAATTGATTATATGGCTTGGAATTGATTGAATGGTTTTGACTTGTGAGATTGGTAGAACTGCATGTAGGGCCTGATTTTTTTGTGATGCTTTGCTACTTGATTGCATGCTCTGTATGCTTATAACTGTTAGAATATTTTTGGTGAAAAGAACTCTTGGATGCCTTAGTTTGAATATAGGTTGAGCATGAAAGAAAAATGAAAGCTTAAAGGCTTAATTAGCTCCCTTTGTTGTTTGTGTTAAAATATGAATAAATGCAAAAGCATAGCTAAAGAGGGACACTCTTCTATGTGTTGTAGTGCCTGGTTACTATGCTTAAAATAAATGGCAGCAACATCATATGAGTGAATGAAAGTTGTCATGGGATGACTCTACTTACCAGCTCGGGGGTGAGATGTTTGCTCTATATTCATCTAGAGTTAGGGACGATAGTTGTGATGAGCTGACACCCCTCAAGGCATAAAAAAGAGAAAAAAAAAAAGAGGGGAAAAGGAATATGGGAGTAGTCTTTGCTTATTTTGATTAAGAAAAAAATTAGGGCAAACTCGAGAACTTAGCTAAAAATTTTCTAACTTTGTTAAGCATAAGGAGGATATAGTCACAGGCACGCACATTTGAAGAATCTTGGCCTAAAGGAAAAAGTTCTTAAACTCTCATATTTGTCTAACATGTTTGAGCAAAAATTGTTCGAGGACTGAAATTTTGCCGTAGCTCTGTCTTGAATTGATTTTATGTTGTAGCATTTTCTGCTTATTTCTATTCATTGCTTGAGGATAAGCAATGGCTTAAGTTTGGGGGTGTGTTAACCTTGCAAAAGGTTAACATTTCATGCCCTTTTACTTGAGTTATTGCATGAAATCAAGCCCAATTCATCACATCTCATGGCATATAGATGCATTTAGCTCAGTAGTTGCATATTATGTTTCCCGTTTTGTAGTCTTTGATTATTTGCAAGAATAGTGCTGCTTTGGAGGGTTTTGGTTGGTGTGGTGATGATATGATCTCGACTATGAGTTTTGAATCATATATGTGAATGTCCGATCGTGATTCTAGTAAGAACTCTGCAGTGCTTTGAATGTATTCTGAAATTACTCAAACAACCATGTAAGTAGAAATAGATAAATAAGAAATAGAAATAATGGGATGAAAGATATGTAGAAGGGGTTGTAGGAAGAGTGATAGTTGTGATTATGGAAGAAAAAAAAAATAAAAGATGAAAATATAGGTGAAGATGATGGGGTGTTGGCGTTAAGATGAAGAAATTCAAAGGATGGATTGTGACCCCCTAACTATAAAGAGTTAGGAACCAGCAATATAATAAAGTGGAAATGAAGTGGTAGGATATGGAACGTGACCCACTAGCTATAGATGAGCTAGGAACCAACGCTATAACAAAAGGGAAATGGATGAAGACTACAAGACTAACTTGAAGCCGATAAAGTTCCACAAGAGAACAAGAATGAAAGCAATCTTTCAAAGATGTTTTATATATTCAAAGTGTGTCTTACAATGATCCTAAAGAAGCCTATTTATAGTAGAAGTAGGCAGAATATGAAAAGGTGTTACAAGAAAGATGAATGCTCATCTTAATGCACTTGAATACACATGAATGCTTTGTCCTTTCTTCTCATCTTCAAAGCTGATTAGTTTAGACAAATTGAGGTTGAATTTAGTCATATTTTCGTCCAAATTAAGAAGGACTCTTGGGCTGCCTTGTTTTGCTATCATATGAAGAGAAAGGGGATGAATGTGGACAAGGATGAATGTAGACATCCTTGCTGTCCAGTTTAAGTGCAACTCTTCATCTTCCAAGCTGATTAATATGACTTGAATGTCATAAAAGGTGAGTTTCATCCAGCCTTCATTTCATGTCTCCTCAATGAATTTTGAAACCCCACTTGAATGGTGATAACATCAACCTTGAATGCCTTGAATTTGCTGAATTAAGATGGCCATCAATTGCTTGTCTCTTGGTAGAAGATGAAAGAACTCTTCCTTGGCTCAAATTCATTCAAATCATCCATGCATAAAATTCCCGTAATAAAAATTTCAGCCTGCACTGTCTTTAGTAAATTATTCGTATCTCAAGCTCCCGATATCGGATTGAGGTGATTCAAAAGGCATTGGAAAGCTAAGAGATGGAGGAATAACGTCAATTGATTTCTGGATCCAAACACGTCTGTATCGCATCCAGAATTGGAAGACATTCTGCTGATATTCTTGCATCTAGTAAAACCGTTCATCTTCCCTCATGCACCTAGACACAAAGGTAAACTTTATTCAATCTTTAATTGAAAACATGCATGTAAACAATTAAGAGTTAGTTTAATAAATGAGCTAGTTTGATGAATGAACTAGTTTAATTAATGAACTAACTTTATTCAATGAACTAATAATCTTGAATGAACTAGTTTAATCAATGAACTACTTAGTTAAATGAAGTGTATAACTAAATGAACTACATGTTTAAATGCAACGCATGCTTTAATGAACAACATGTTTATTGAATGCAATGAATGTTATGCAAACCTTAAATACTCATGCAAATTCATGCATAAGCAAAGTAAAGTGTTCCTCCCTTATTATTTCTTCTTTCTCACGTCCCAAGCTTGATGTAAACATATTTTCCATGGCTGCTTGGAACTCCTTGACCCTTGCTCGAGTAATGGGGCCACCTGGGTACTTCTCTGGGTCTTTGCCATTGACGTTCATATCAGTCCCTCCCTCTTTAAGGCGATTTGTCCCCAAATCGTCATCTACATCATAAGGAGATAGGTCAGCAACATTGAAGGTTGCACTAACATTAAACTCACCTGGAAGATCTAATTGATAGGCATTGTCATTGATCTTCTTGACTATTTGGAATGGTCCATCTCCCGAGGCATTAATTTGGACTTTCGTTGAGCCGGGAACCTTTCTTTCCTCATGTGCAGCCACACCCAATCCCCTGGCTCAAAGGAAATTCGCTTACGACCCTTATTTGCTTGCTGCTCATATTGCTTGGTTCGTTTTTCAATGTTCTCCCCACTTGTTGATGAAGCTTCTTAACAAATTCAGCTTTATTAAGTCCATCTTTATTCACAATTTGATCAGCGGGTAATGGTAACAAGTCTATCGGTGTTAATGGATTGAATCCATACACCACTTCAAAAAGCGTGCGCCCTGTAGTACTATGGATCGAACGGTTGTATGCAAACTCCACATGTGGTAAACTCTCCTCCCATGTTTTCAAATTCTTCCTAATGATGGATCAAGTAACATAGAAAGTACTCGGTTCACCACTTCAGTTTGGCCATCCGTTTGAGGGTGGCAAGTGGTGGAGAATAGTAACTTAGTACCAATCTTACTCCATAGGGCTCTCCAAAAGTGACTTAAGAACTTCACATCCCGATCAGACACAATAGTTCTTGGTATGCCATGTAACCTTAAGATTTCCCTGAAAAACAAAGTAGCAATATGTGAGGCATCATTAGTTTTGTTACAGGGAATGAAATGAGCCATTTTGGAGAATCTATCCACAACTACAAAGATGGAATCTTTGTTATTCTTGGTACGTGGAAGCCCTAGCACAAAATCCATTGAAATATCCATCCATGGTGCTTCGGTATGGGTAGTGGTGTGTAAAGTCCATGTGGCATGACTTTAGATTTGGCCTTCCTGCAAGTGATGCATCGCTCACACAACCTCTCCACATCTCGTTTCATTTTAGGCCAATATAGGTGCTCTTGAAGTATAGCCAAAGTCTTTGCTATCCCAAAATGTCCCATTAATCCTCCTCCATGAGCTTCCTTAGTTAGCAATTCACGCATGGAACCTTGAGGGATGCATAGTCTTCCTTCCTTAAATAGGAAACCATCATGCTTATAGTATTTTTCAATTGACCTTTTCTCACAAGCTTTGTAAATCTCTCCAAAATCAGAGTCAGAGACATATAAGTCTTTAATAAAAACAAAACCCAATAACTTAGATTCCAAAGTGTTTAAAAGAATATACCTCCGTGACAATGCATCGGCAACTATATTCTCCTTACCTTTCTTGTACTTGATAACATATGGGAAAGTTTCAAGAAACTCCACCCATTTGGCATGCCTTTTGTTGAGTTTATGCTGCCCCGGATATGTTTCAATGCCTCATGATCAGTGTGAATGATGAACTCCTTAGGCCAAAGGTAATGTTGCCATGTTTCCATTGCCCTCACAAGAGCATACATCTCCTTGTCATAGGTAGGGTAATTAAGCGTAGCTCCACTTAATTTTCACTGAAATAGGCTATAGGACGTCCACCTTGAGATAAAACTGCTCCAATTCCTACACCTGATGCATCACATTCAATTTCAAAAGTTAGATTAAAATCAGGTAGAGCAAGTAAAGGGGCATGTATTAAACAATCATTAATGCTATTAAAGGACTTCTCTTGATCTTCCCCCCAAAAGAATTTAGAATTCTTCTTAATAACACTTGTTAGTGGGGCGGCTATGGTGCTGAAGTTGGGGACGAATCTTGATAAAAACTTGCAAGTCCATGGAAGCTCCTAACTTGAGAAATGCTTGCTGGTCGTGGCCACTCTTCAATGGCTTTAACCTTCTCTTTGTCCACCTCCAAGCCTTCAGAACTCACAACGAAACCTAGGAAAACAACCCTGTCAGTACAAAATGTACATTTTTGTAAGTTAGCAAACAGTTTTTCCTTCCTCAAAACTAGCAAAACTGACCTTAAATGTTGAACATGTTCTTCCATGGTTTTACTATAGATTAGAATGTCATCAAAGTAAACCACACAAAACTTACCCAAGAATGGCCTAAGAACATGATTCATTAACCTCATAAACGTGCTTGGAGCATTAGTTAAGCCAAAAGGCATAACCAACCACTCATAAAGGCCTTGCTTAGTTTTGAATGCTGTTTTCCACTCATCACCTTCCCGCATTCGTATTTGGTGGTAACCACTTTTAAGATCAATCTTGGAAAAGAGGTTAGAACCACTAAGCTCATCTAACATGTCATCTAAGCGAGGAATAGGGTGACGATACTTTTTACCGTAATTTTGTTTACCGCTCGGCAGTCCACACACATGCGCCAAGTTCCATCCTTCTTTGGCACAAGTAGAACCTGCGGCGGCACATGGGCTAAGGCTTTCCCCTCACGTAGCCTTTTGACATCAACTCAGATACTTGCCTTTGCAACTCCTTAGTTTCTTGGGGTTGCTTGATGCACGCTGGTCGGTTTGGAATGACGGCTCCGGGAACAAAGTCTATTTGATGTTCTATGCCACGAATAGGTGGCAGTCCACTTGGTATTTCCTCCGGAAATAGGTCATCAAACTCCTGCAATAAAGACACAACAAAAGCAGGCAAATTTTGATCAAGGTAGTTAGTATTCAAGAAATTTTCCTTGTACATGAGCACAAGTGCTTCCTTTGCTGTCATTAAACTCTTTTTCAACTCTCTCTCTTTAGAAAGAATGCTGATTTTCCTTCCCTCATTTTGATCACACTCCTTTGCTTTTACCTCCATTTTGGTCTCTCTCTCTTTGGCTTTTTCAATTTTTCCTCTCAATAAAATTTGGTCTTCATGTATTTGTTTTGGAGAAAGTGGGGCTAAAGTGATCTTCTTTGCTTCATGGGTGAACGTATACGGTTGGTATACCCGTCATGGATCACTCGCCTATCAAATTGCCAAGGCCTTCCAAGTAATAAATGGCTTTGCGTGCATTGGAACGACATCGCATAATACCTCGTCTTTGTACTTCCCAATAGAGAAAACAATTCGAATTTGTTTGGTCACCTTGAGTTCTCCTCCATCGTTGAGCCATTGTAGCTTATAAGGTTGTGGATGCTTTGTTGTTGCCAAGCCAAGTGTATCTACCATTAAGGTACTAGCAACATTAGTGCAACTACCACCATCAATAATAACAAAGCATACCTTTCCTCCAACATGGCAACGAGTATGGAAGATATTTTCTCGTTGTTCATTTCCTCCAACGGATTTATGCGTTTAGGCTTCTTTTGACAACAAGAACCTCTCCTTCCACGCCATACTCTAATTCTTCTTCTTCGATGGCAACATCTTCATTCTCATCCTCTTCTTGTTCGATTCAACTTCTCCATCATCTCGAAGAAGCATGGTGTTGCGGTTCGGACATTGGCTTGCAATGTGTCCACGCCCCAAACACTTAAAACATTGTATGTCACGGAACGATTTGGAGTAGCGGTAGTCTTACCCTTGCTGGTTTGACAATGGGCTTACTTCCTTCGGTGGTCCTCCTTTTTCGTGGGACGGTATTGGAGGAGTCTTCTTGTATGAACTTTGCCCCCATTTTGATGTTGAACTCCCATAAGATCGTGTGGCACCCTTTCTTTTGAGCTGTTTTTCCACTTTCATGGCCATATGCACCATGTCTTCCATCTCCACATAATGTTGCAACTCGACCACGTTCGCAATGTCCGGATTTAGTCCCGCTAGGAATCTTGCCATTGTGGCTTCTCGATCCTCGTCGATGTTGGCTCGAATCATGGACACCTCCATCTCTTTGTAGTAATCTTCAACACTTTGGTTACCTTGTGAAAGATTTTGAAGACGGTTGAATAACTCTCGATGGTAGTGGGTTGGAATGAATCGCCTTCGCATCACCGCTTTCATTTCATCCCATGTAGTGATAGGATGTTCTCCATTGCGTCTCCTACTTGATGTCAATTGATCCCACCATATTAGTGCATAATCCGTAAACTCAATGGCAGCGAGTTTTACCTTTTAAGCTCTGAATAGTTATGGCACTCAAAAATGTGCTCAACCTTCTTTTCCCATGCAAGATAGGTTTCAGGATCCGTTCTTCCTTGAAAAGGAGGAATGGTAATCTTGATGTTGCTGAGATTATCGTCTACTCGTGGTCGAGCTCTCTGGCCTTGTTGTACCATGCTATGTTGGGATACTTGATCTTGCACATCATCTACTTCAACTTCTTCAGGATACTCCTCATTACCCTGATTAGCTTGTGAAATTTCAAGCTGGTCTATTCGTTCAATTAGGGGCTCCAATTGCTCTTGGATCATTTTGGCCATTGCTTGAAGCATAGCCTGATTTTGCAAATTGGGAACTCCTTCACCACTATGACCAGATCTTTGTGACATGTTAGATAAAGAAACAAAAGAAATTAAACCTTACTAACACAAAATCTCACCTTTCCACTCCAAAGAAAATGCACTCACACTCGTGTTTCACTCGGGTTAGGCTTTTCCCCTTAATGCACACTCATGCCTTTTACCACTCGTGCTTTATTTTCAAGTCCTTTTGGGAACTTCCTCAAGGCTTACAAGTGTCTCGTGGACTTGGCTGAAACAATTCTAGCTTGGTAGGAGAATGATGAATAATAAAAGGATAATGGCTTCAAAAAAGAAAGAATTACTAAGAATAGGTAAAGGAATTTGTAATTCAGCAATAAGAAATGATGTATTGTAATTTTTTTTAAACAAGAATAGACTGCTCCCTCCCTCTTTAAGATTTTTTTTTTTTTTTTTTTTTGATTTTTTTACTAACCGGGAGAGAGAAAAATAATACGCTTACTGAATCGTCTAGGCTCTGATACCAAATGATATGATCTCGACTATGAGTTTTGAATCATATATGTGAATGCCCGATCGTGATTCTAGTAAGAACTATGCAGTGCTTTGAATGTATTCTGAAATTACTCAAACAACAATGTAAGTAGAAATAGATAAATAAGAAATAGAAATAATGGGATGAAAGATATGTAGAAGGGGTGTAGGAAGAGTGATAGTTGTGATTATGGAAGAAAAAAAAATAAAAGATGAAAATATAGGTGAAGATGATGGGGTGTTGGCGTTAAGATGAAGAAATTCAAAGGATGGATTGTGACCCCCTAACTATAAAGAGTTAGGAACCAGCAATATAATAAAGTGGAAATGAAGTGGTAGGATATGGAACGTGACCCACTAGCTATAGATGAGCTAGGAACCAACGCTATAACAAAAGGGAAATGGATGAAGACTACAAGACTAACTTGAAGCCGATAAAGTTCCACAAGAGAACAAGAATGAAAGCAATCTTTCAAAGATGTTTTATATATTCAAAGTGTGTCTTACAATGATCCTAAAGAAGCCTATTTATAGTAGAAGTAGGCAGAATATGAAGTGTTACAAGAAAGATGAATGCTCATCTTAATGCACTTGAATACACATGAATGCTTTGTCCTTTCTTCTCATCTTCAAAGCTGATTAGTTTAGACAAATTGAGGTTGAATTTAGTCATATTTTCGTCCAAATTAAGAAGGACTCTTGGGCTGCCTTGTTTTGCTATCATATGAAGAGAAAGGGGATGAATGTGGACAAGGATGAATGTAGACATCCTTGCTGTCCAGTTTAAGTGCAACTCTTCATCTTCCAAGCTGATTAATATGACTTGAATGTCATAAAAAGGTGAGTTTCATCCAGCCTTCATTTCATGTCTCCTCAATGAATTTTGAAACCCCCACTTGAATGGTGATAACATCAACCTTGAATGCCTTGAATTTGCTGAATTAAGATGGCCATCAATTGCTTGTCTCTTGGTAGAAGATGAAAGAACTCTTCCTTGGCTCAAATTCATTCAAATCATCCATGCATAAAATTCCCGTAATAAAAATTTCAGCCTGCACTGTCTTTAGTAAATTATTCGTATCTCAAGCTCCCGATATCGGATTGAGGTGATTCAAAAGGCATTGGAAAGCTAAGAGATGGAGGAATAACGTCAATTGATTTCTGGATCCAAACACGTCTGTATCGCATCCAGAATTGGAAGACATTCTGCTGATATTCTTGCATCTGGTAAAACCGTTCATCTTCCCTCATGCACCTAGACACAAAGGTAAACTTTATTCAATCTTTAATTGAAAACATGCATGTAAACAATTAAGAGTTAGTTTAATAAATGAGCTAGTTTGATGAATGAACTAGTTTAATTAATGAACTAACTTTATTCAATGAACTAATAATCTTGAATGAACTAGTTTAATCAATGAACTACTTAGTTAAATGAAGTGTATAACTAAATGAACTACATGTTTAAATGCAACGCATGCTTTAATGAACAACATGTTTATTGAATGCAATGAATGTTATGCAAACCTTAAATACTCATGCAAATTCATGCATAAGCAAAGTAAAGTGTTCCTCCCTTATTATTTCTTCTTTCTCACGTCCCAAGCTTGATGTAAACATATTTTCCATGGCTGCTTGGAACTCCTTGACCCTTGCTCGAGTAATGGGGCCACCTGGGTACTTCTCTGGGTCTTTGCCATTGACGTTCATATCAGGTGATGTGCAGGGAAACGAGGAGTGATGTAGGGAGAAATGCCATAGCATTTTAGATAGCATTCCTTGGCGCACTAGAGGACAACATACTGAAGATATTTATTGTAGCCCTACACGTGTACCTGCCAGCCTACGTTATTCCCACATGTAAAGGGAATATTTCCTTAGAATCAAGGGCACAAAAAATTAGGAGCCCCCACTATATAAAGGACAAGATACTCTCAGTTAAGGGAGAGTTGGAAAAAGTTAATAGTGAGCTAAGAAACAGAATGAATAGGCGGCTGCCTTCCATCTTCTTCTTCCTCCATCAAAGCGTCCTCCATTGTTGAAGCTCCAGGGGTACTCTCACTGAACTTTGAGAGAAGCAGCGGGCTTAGATCAGTGCACGACAATCCAACATAGCTCAAATGTTTATCCCTCTCTTAGTTGCTTTGCTGTTTCATTTCATTTCTTTGAATGGGTTGTGTTTAATGAATGATTATGGTTGATGAACTGATTTTAAGTGGCTTGGGCTTGTTATGGTTGTTATGCTTGATGCTTTAATGGATGTTTGGTTGTTTTCTTGTTCATTTCATGCTTTGTCCATTGTTCGTTATTGCCCTAAACTTGAAAGAGCTTCTGAGAGTTAGCCTCTATTTAGGTTTTGGTTAGCTTAATACTCGAGAGAGTTAGGCTAAGACTAAAGTGGACAATGGGGTTTGATGCCGAGAGGCAAAATCCTAACTCACCTTAGAGATAAGGATAGAGTTTCAACGACTAAAAGGAGTAGAGCTTTAATCGGTAGTTGCATGTTAAGGGTTTACGCTGAGAGGTATTGCTTTAGTATTCCTTTCTACCAGGTTTCTTGTTAGAGATAGTTTTAGAAGCAATCTTGTGAACTCTGTCGAGCATGAGAAAGGCAAGTTAGTTCTAGACATTCATTAGGCTTAGGTATAATGGTTCATAGCAGGTCCAGCAGTCATTCCCATATAGAGTTTCATATACGTGAGTAGACGTTTGAAGTGACCTTATTTCATCTCAGTTTACATTATAGTTGTTTGCCACAACATTTATAAACCTATTTCCTTTTCCATAACATTTCTACAATTGTTTCTTATTGCTATTGCATTTGTTTATTGTCTTATTTGTGTGTTTTGACTAAACTAGTTTGGCCTCCAATCCACATGGAGACAATACTCACTCATCACTTGATTACTTGTTTGATGTGTATACTTGCACAAATTGCGTATCAATTATAGTACACCTACATGCGCAACAACCATTGTGATCTCAATTTTTCTAGGTTAAATTTTAGTCTAGAGTTGAATAGCAAAACCATGTCTCACATCAAATTGTCGATGCAAAATAATCTTATCATGTCAATGCTTGCTTTTGTCCTTGTAAATAAAGGCATTTTCATAGGCGTTGCGTCGAATTTCCTCTAATTCGGTAATATCTAGCAAACGCTCTTTTCCTATTGCCTCATAATCAAGATTGATTTGCTTAAGAGCCCACAAAGCCTTGTGCTCAAGTTCTACTAGCAAATGACAAGATTTTCCAAAAACAAGTTGATATGGCTACATTCCCAATGGAGTTTTGTATGCAGTACGTATAGCCCACAATGCATCATCTAAATGAGAGGACCAATCTTTTCTAGTGGTGTTCACCATATTTTCCAGAACATTTTTTATTGCTCTATTAGATACCTCTGTCTGTGATATGAACGTCAATGGCAAAGACCCAGAGAAGTACCCAGGTGGCCCCATTACTCGAGCAAGGGCCAAGGAGTTCCAAGCAGCCATGGAAAATATGTTTACATCAAGCTTGGGACGTGAGAAAGAAGAAATAATAAGGGAGGAACACTTTATTTTGCTTATGCATGAATTTGCATGAGTATTTAAAGTTTGCATAACATTCATTGCATTCAATAAACATGTTGTTCATTAAAGCATGCGTTGCATTTAAACATGTAGTTCATTTAGTTATACACTTCATTTAACTAAGTAGTTCATTGATTAAACTAGTTCATTCAAGATTATTAGTTCATTGAATAAAGTTAGTTCATTAATTAAACTAGTTCATTCATCAAACTAGCTCATTTATTAAACTAACTCTTAATTGTTTACATGCATGTTTTCAATTAAAGATTGAATAAAGTTTACCTTTGTGTCTAGGTGCATGAGGGAAGATGAACGGTTTTACCAGATGCAAGAATATCAGCAGAATGTCTTCCAATTCTGGATGCGATACAGACGTGTTTGGATCCAGAAATCAATTGGACGTTATTCCTCCATCTCTTAGCTTTCCAATGCCTTTTGAATCACCTCAATCCGATATCGGGAGCTTGAGATACGAATGATTTACTGAAGACAGTGCAGGCTGAAATTTTTATTACGGGAATTTTATGCATGGATGATTTGAATGAATTTGAGCCAAGGAAGAGTTCTTTCATCTTCTACCAAGAGACAAGCAATTGATGGCCATCTTAATTCAGCAAATTCAAGGCATTCAAGGATGATGTTATCACCATTCAAGTGGGGGTTTCAAAATTCATTGAGGAGACATGAAATGAAGGCTGGATGAAACTCACCTTTTTATGACATTCAAGTCATATTAATCAGCTTGGAAGATGAAGAGTTGCACTTAAACTGGACAGCAAGGATGTCTACATTCATCCTTGTCCACATTCATCCCCTTTCTCTTCATATGATAGCAAAACAAGGCAGCCCAAGAGTCCTTCTTAATTTGGACGAAAATATGACTAAATTCAACCTCAATTTGTCTAAACTAATCAGCTTTGAAGATGAGAGGAAAGGACAAAGCATTCATGTGTATTCAAGTGCATTAAGATGAGCATTCATCTTTCTTGTAACACCTTTTCATATTCTGCCTACTTCTACTATAAATAGGCATCTTTAGGATCATTGTAAGACACTTTTGAAT
>JAGYYJ010000797.1:7500-13951 GCA_019671005.1 Hibiscus mutabilis
ATTTTTATGCATGAAGATAATCAATTCGGTCGTTATGGTCGGACTATTATGGATTTTCTAACCACATTATTATCCATAGGTCCTCTTATATCTTCCTTCTACGAGCTCGAGTTATGGAAGAAGGAACCCATAACAAGGTATCAGCAACAACTGGGTTTATTGCAGGACAGTTCATGATGTTCATATCAATCTACTATGTACCTTCTGCATTTAGCATTGGGCAGACTCATACAATAACCGTCCTAGTTTACCGTCGTATTTTGTTTCATTTCTTCTGGAACAATCACAAAGACTTTTTGATTATGACGTACTACCAGAAATTCAATGCGTAATCTTAGCATTCAATGTGTATTCTCGAATAATTTAATTATTCAATTATTCAACCATTTCATTTTACCAAGTTCAATGTTAGCCAGATTAGTCAACATTTATATGTTTTTGATGCAACAACAATATGTTATTTGTAACAAGTAGTTTTGTTGGTTGATTAATTGGAACATATTTTATTCATGAAATGGGTTGATTGGTATTATTGGGATACAACAAAATATTTTATTAGGTCTAATGTACTTATTCGATCTAATAAGTATCTTGTATCAGAATTTAGAAATTTATGGCTCGCATTTTTAGTATTCTCTTATTTATTACCTGTGTTTATTATTTAGGTAGAATGTCGTCACCATTTCAACCAAGAATGAAAGGAATTTCAGAAGCGGCAGAAGTGGGGGAAAGTGAGAGAAGAAAGAAACATAGAAACAGAAACTATTTCGAAGGGGTATAACCAGGAACAAGAGGTATCCACCGAAGAAAATCCTTCTTCTTCCTTTTTTCGAGAAAGGGTGATCCGAGCAAAAATGATGAAACAGAAAAAGCTACGAGTGACTGGAAAGAAAAAATAAAAATAAAGGGCGGACTCACTTTCCTTAAAAAGAGGCATACTATAAAATAGACCAGTTTATGAAACTTCTTACCTGGATGGGAATCAAGAAAGTTCGAAGTTCGAAATATTAAAAAAAGAAGATAAATATATAAATTATAAATTTTATGCATAAAATTTATAAAATTAAAATAAAATAAAGTAGTAAATTAATAAAAAATGAATACATAAAATAAATACAATAATAGATAAAACGAGATGCGACTTTCTACATATTTTATACTTTCTCCTACAAAAAACTTGTAATGCCTACTCCATTTGTAATTCCATCGATTACTCGCCTATCAAAAAATGAGTTAGTTCGGCCAATCCTCTTTATACTTTTGTTAAGGATATTGAATGAAAAACGTATCTATGTAATCGCGATTATATGACCAATCATATATCAAATATATTATTTTATCCAAGAAAATTCTTTTAGGCCCTTTTCGAAAACGAATTTAGTAAGTTCAAATTAGTAAAGATGAATAAAAAGCTTTATATAAAAGGAATGCTACTCACCTGAAAAATATTTCCGAAACCAGTTATACTCACCGAAAAAAGTTTTATTTGTTAAAATGAGTTAATAATTTGAATAAAAAAATCATTTGAATTTTTATGTAAAAGATTTATAGATGGAGTTAATAATTTGATAATATATCCAAATGCATTCTTCTGATTCAAAGGAATTGTTATAGTCGACAAATAAAGCCCAATTTAAATACCAACTTTAATATAGATTTTTTATTCATTGTTAACAAGGAAAAATAAGATTAAGTTCTTTCATTCCCATAGTTTTATTGAATAGAAAGAATCATTTTTGTTTTACTTGAATAGCCACCATATATTTTTGAAAATGAATGTTTAAATGTCCTTCAAAAGTAAGTAAATAGATCCGAAACATATAAAATGCTGTTAATCCGGCGGTGGACCGTTATTATTGCAAAAATCGGTGAATACAGCCAACTGTCACTAAGAATTTCATTTTGGACCAAAAACAAGCAGCGGGTGGAATACCACAAGAGAAAGCGTACCATTAAAAAAAATTTGTGTACGGGCATGCTTTTAAACCGCCCATCAAAACCATATTCTGGCTTTTCTCTCGCGAATACAACAACAACAGCTTCCATGGAATGAATAATTGATCCGATCTAAAAACAACAATGCTGAATACATGAGTAATCAAATGAAATAAAGCGGTTCGATAAGACCCCATACCTAAAGCCAACATCATATAACCCAGTTGGGACATTGCAGAATAGGCTAACCCCTTTAATATATTTTTGAGCAAGAGCCATATTATTAATAGATAAGAACACATTTCAACTAATTCCCAAAAATATAAATTTGTATCAAATTCGAACTAGTAACTAATCCCAACATTCAAGTATTGAACAAACTCATATAAGCAAAAAATCTCAAATATCCTTGATCATGAGACATATAATTGTCACTATAAATAAGAACAAAAATTCCAACAGTAGTGATTAATATTGACATAATAGAAGTAAGTGAATTAATAAAATAGCCAAATTCAAAGAAAAATCATTATTCATTGTTGAAGACTATATATATTGATAGATAGAACTTTTATTTATTTGTTGAATAGACAATTACAAAGTTAACTGGAATTTTCTATTGTTAATTTTTAATCTTTCTCAACTATTTCAAAAAATATTCAAATTTTGAAGTTAGAAGTAATCAAATGATATCGCCGAGTTACTAATTTTTTCAAAATTATGTATCTTTAACAGATTAACTACGAGTCTCATTCGAATTTGATTGAAAATTTTAAATTGGGCATACTCTTCTTCGATCTTGACCAATTACCAATTAATAGAAAAAAATTAAAGTTTGCGCAGGTAGATAAAACGGTTTTTTTAGACTTTTATTTTGATGTATTTTTCATGTAAAAATTGAAATGAGATGGATAAATTCTAAACGTAGGAAAAAAAAAAATAGGCAGAGTATAAAAAGGAAAGACCTTTTTTTTTTACGTTTTTTTGATTTCATCAATTTTTTTTATATTTCATCAATTTTTTTTATATATCATAATAGAATACATATAGATCTAATCTATCTATATCCTATAGATTTGAATGGAGATAAAAAAGAAAAGGTACCAATAAATTAAATAAAAATTTCTTTTTTTTTTTGCTGGATAGTGTATGGAATATAAATAAAAAGGTTATATCATATTATTTTTTTTTTGTTCTAGAATAGAAGCATTTTATGTGATTTTCCCATCTTTCTATTTTTTTTTTATGAAATTTGTATAACATTTGTATAGTATATATATAGTTATAATTCAGAAAATCTATAGAATAGATAAATAATGACATAAAAAGCCCGATCATTTTTTTTGTTTTAAAAATAAAATAGATGTCTTTTAAATCCAACTATAGCATTGAATAACCTTTTTTTTTGAATGGCAGTTCCAAAAACGTATTTTAAATCAAAAAGCGTATTCGAAAATGTTTGAAAAAAAAGGATGGCGGGTGTTGAAAGTTTTTCATTAGCGAAATCTCTTTCTACGGGTAATTCAAAAAGTTTTTTTTTGACAAAGAAATTTGAGTAATCTGAATTGTTTAACTCGAATAAGATACAAAGTTTTTTTTTGAATTTTTTTTTTGAATTTTTGAATATCTTTTTTTTTCATTTCCGGGGGTGGGGATTCTTATTTTCCCATCGCCCATTTGTTATGTTAGTGTTATAATAATTTGTTATTTTTATAATATTGAATTTTGAATAATAAATAATAATAATTAATAATTTTGATATTTATATATATGGGGGAGCACATACATAAGAGCTTTAACTGGGTTGTCGAAACTAATCCATTAAATTAAAAATGAAGTTTCAATTTTTTAACTTTATGAATCATTATTTCTCGAATTATATATATATCCTTTCCTTGTTTTCAACCCACTTGAAAAAACCCTTTCTAATTTAGTGATATACAAATAATGTATCAATTTTAAGTGATCTAAAAAATCTTATGCTTGTATAAGAAGATGAATCAAGATATTTTTTTAGAATTGAAATTTGAAATACTTTTTTGAAGTATGGTACAATTATGACAGGAATGAAACGCTTTTTTATATAACGTAACGTACAACCCAATATCTAGTTGGTTTGATAAATCTTTAAAAACGTAAAGTCTAACGATTAATACAAAGCTATCCAAATACATAAATCTTTTTGAAATCGTTGATGTGGTGCTCAAATTGCGATCTCTAAAATCATATTCTTTCATTCATTTATTCATTCATTGATAAACATTTTTTATGGATTCATAAAAATCATACAAAAGAATGAGAAATGAATCATTAAAAATGTTTATGATAAAGAACCCTTTTGTTTTGTTGAATTTTATCTATGAATTGAAGTTACAACTAGTTAGTTTTCGTTACAATAAAAGAGTTCTTTTTAGAAAACACAAACTAAAAAAATCTTATCGACGAACTAATTAAATAAAATGATATGATAAATAATAAAGATTTTTTTGAACTTCAAATTGTTATTTTCAACGAGTTTTTATTCATCAATTCAAATTAAATGTTTTAAAAAATTTTATATTTTACATTGAATTGACCTTCACCTTCAATCTCGACGATTGAATAAAAATGGGTTATTATGATTTTCGAGCAAGCCGCTATGGTGAAATCGGTAGACACGCTGCTCTTAGGAAGCAGTGTTAGAGCATCTCGGTTCGAGTCCGAGTGGCGGCATAGTATCTTCTAAAAGAGATAGAATAAGTCCTATAATGAATTTACCTTCGATTTCATTCCATAAAACCGAGAAACCTCGCTTTTTTCATCATTTTATGATTTTTTCAACTTTAGAGCATATATTAACTCATATATCTTTTTCAGTCGTTTCAATTGTAATTACAATTCATTTTTTAACCTTATTCTTATTAGTAGACGAAGTCGTAGGACTATATGATTCATCAGAAAAGTATGATAGTTACCTTTTCTGTATAACAGATTATTAGTCACCCGTTGGGTTTATTCAGGACATTCCCATTAAGTGATTTATATGAATCATTAATCTTTCTTTCATGGGCTTTCTCCTTTATTCATATGGTTTCTATTTTAAATTAAAAAAAGCGTAAAAATAATTTAAGCGCAATAACGCACCAAGTGCTATTTTTACCCAAGGCTTTGCCACTTCGGGTCTTTAACCAAAATGCATCAATCCGCAATATTAGCGCCTGCTCTCCAATCCCAGTGGTTAATGATGCACGTAAGTATGATGGTATTAGGCTATGCAGTTTTTATGTGGATCATTATTATCAGTAGCTCTTCTAGTCATTACATTTCGAAAAGCCATAAAGATTATTGTAAAAACAATAATTTATTAAATCAGTCATTTTCGTTTGAAATTCAATACATGAATGAAAGAAGCAATGTTTTACTAAACAATGATTTTCTTTCTTCTAAAAATTATTACAGGTATCAATTGACTCAACAATTGATTGTTGGAGTTATCGTATTATTAGTCGGGTTTATCTTTTAACCATAGGAATTCTTTCAGGAGCCGTATGGGCTAATGAGGCGTGGGATCGTATTGGAATTGGGACCCAAAGGAAACTTGGGCATTTATTACTTGGACCGTATTCGCGATTTATTTACATACCCGAACAAATAAAAATTTTGAAGGTGTAAATTCCGCACTTGTGGCTTCTATGGGATTTCTTATAATTTGGATATGCTATTTTTGGGTCAATCTATTAGAATAGGTTTACATATAGTTATGGTTCATTTACATTAACATCTAATTGAATTGACTAAAGAGGCTAAACCTAATAAATCCTAACGGAGGACAGCGTATATATAAGAAAACTTATTTGTAAGCTGTCAAGAACCTTTGAATCAGCAGTGGAGTGATTCAAAAGGTTCTAACAAAAGCAAAAATGTCTGATTAAAATTCAATTTTTTTTTACCCTTTTTACTTAACTTATTTTTTTTACTTAACTTAAACTTAAACTTAAGAGAAGAAAAAAGACTTCTTTCTTTTTTTTCTTTTTCATTGTAACAACGAACAATTTTTAAAAATCATAGATTACTTTTTGATTTTTTGTTTTATTCATGAAAACTATCTATAAAAATAATTATATAGAATAGTTTCGACCTTCTCACCTGATAATGAGAGACGAATCCGGATAAATACCAATACCTATTACGGGTAGAAAGATAGAGATCGAAACAAATAACTCTCGTGGGCCAGAATCAAAAAAATAAGAACTTAGAGCATTAAATAGCTTGTATCCATAGAACATTTGACGACATAGATAATGAATAAATAGAGTTAATATCATTCCAATTGCCATTACGAAAGTAATTAGTATTTTTGGCATTAAAAAATATTTTTGGCTGGTAATTATTCCAAAAAAGACTATCAATTCTGCAACAAAACCACTCATGCCCGGTAATGCAAGAGAAGCCATCGATAAGATACTGAACATCGTAAATATTTTTGGAATGGAAATAGCCATTCCGCCCATTTCGTCGAGATAAACAAGACGCATTC
>JAGYYJ010001039.1:0-15000 GCA_019671005.1 Hibiscus mutabilis
TATTAATTATTATATTATTATATATCATATATTTAAATTTATATACATTTAAATAATAAATAAATAATAATAAAATAAACAAACCAAATCCTGTTTATTATATTCATTCTAAAATTTTACTATAATTTAATTTGAATTTTATACGATCAAAATAGGATTTTAGAAATAGAGATAGGATTCTTTTTAGAAATAAGGAATAAAGAAATCATGGATAAATCCAAGCGACTCTTTCTTAAATCCAAGCGATCTTTTCGTAGGCGTTTGCCCCCGATCCAATCGGGGATCGAATTGATTATAGAAACATGAGTTTAATTAGTCGATTTATTAGTGAACAAGGAAAAATATTATCTAGGCGAGTAAATAGATTGACCTTAAAACAACAACGATTAATTACTATTGCTATAAAACAAGCTCGTATTTTATCTTCGTTACCCTTTCTTAATAATGAGAAACAATTTGAAAAGCGAGTCGACCGCTAGAACTACTGCTCTTAGAACCAGAAATAAATAGGCTTACCCCTTCAATTGATTCAAAATTATCAAACGTAGACTGATGCTTTATTCAAAAAATCGGATAATCAAAAGAAAAAAAAATAAATAAAAGAATCAAATCTGGTTAAAGAAAAAGAAATCTTTTTTTTTTTATTGAGCGTCTTCGCTCATCTTGTTTTGATGACCTTATCAGAATCAGAATTTTTTATCATATTAATTTCTACTCTACCTTCCCGGGTTCATTCTCGAGGGAACCCTATTTCATTTAAAGCATTTCGTTGGATTCCTTCCGATATCCTTATTTTATAATCTCGTTGGAAATCATATAAAGACAATTCTTATTTGAGATAGCTATTTGTGCAAGTATTTTACGATTCAGAAGCAACTGTTTCTTGTACAGATTGTGTATTAATCTACTATAACTATAGGATACCCCATTCCGCGAATTACTGCATTTATTCGAGTAATCCACAAACGACGAAAATCTTTTTTTCCTATCTCTATCCCGATGAGCCGAAACCAAAGCTCTTATTCTTTGTTGAGTAATAGTTCGAGTAAGTCTTGAATGAGCCCTCGAAAGCTTGATGCAAATAAACTAATTTTTGTTCGACGTCTCCGTTTAATTCTGGTCATTGAATAAAAGAAATTTTGATGAATAACTAATTCTTTCTTTCAGTTATTCTTTTCTAGTCTATTAATAACAAAACGGATTCTTCCAATGTATAAAATAAAAATTCCAATGGCTTTTGCTACTATAACTGTCCTGACCACGATTTTTCCTTTTTTAGGCATTTCGCCTTGAAATAAGAAATTGTATTGATACTAGGTATCAAAAAAAGCATATTAACTAAAATAAAGGAGTAAATAGAAATGGATAAATAAATAGTGGGTTCCATCGTTTCTATGGTTACTTCTTAAACGGTGAGGCCCTCTCTATACACCGGAGCCCATTCCTTCATTTAATTGGTAACTTGTACAGTTCACACTCTTCGGCTCTACTCATAAATTTTCCAGTAATAGATCTTTCACAACGAGATCTATCTTATACAGTAACGGTATGTAAGTATGAGGATTAATTGGGTAGCTGACCCTGTTAGTCCGTTCTTTGCAAGAGTCGAAGCATAATCTTTTTGCTTTTTAAATAGGATTTTCCCCGCTTAATGGATAAGCATTTGCTACCAATGGGGAATTTTTTCTCATCTTAAATCCCAAGATTGATTTGCGCCAACGGAAACCATAAATTTCATACACAATAGAAGGATATGGTAGATCTATCTTTTTAGATAGTGAACGGAAGAACCCCATTCTATTCACCGGTACTGATCGTTGATACTGAAAAATTATTTTTTTCTCAGCCCATGATCTGAACAAGTCGCACATACACCCTAGTACATGTTCCTCGGCGCTGAGGACATCCCCAAGAGCAGGGGATTTCGTGACATTTCTAATTGGCTGTCTTGCATTTCTAATAAGTTGTTTAATAGTTGGCATACTGAATCATATACATAATAGACTGGTTTAGATCGATCCTAACCAGATGATTCTGAATTTACTTTTAATTCTATTTAAAAGATTAATAAAATATTAGCCCCTTAGGCTTAAGTTAAGAAGGAAAGGAATAAGAGGGATTAAATCAATCTTAATTAAATTGTGGATTGGTGTTAAATCGTTGCTGTTTGTTATGTAACCGCCACATGATCCACAATTCCATGAGCTTGGGCTTCTGTTGCTGACATAAAAACATCTCTTTCCATGTCTTCGGATACAACCCATAGGGGCTTGCCTGTTCTTTGTACATAAACCCTTGTGATGCTTTCATGAAGTTTCAGTAGTTCTTCCGCTTCCAGGATAAATTCTCCTGTTTGTGCCTCATAAAAAGAACTAGCAGGTTGATGGATCATTACCCTGATGATATAACATAATAAAAGGTTGTCTAACTCACATAATGAGGCGAGAAGAATAGCTAAAGAATAATAAGAAAAAGATAGAATTGAACAACTGTACAGGCATTTTTTGCGCATTGCATACGGTTTTTTACAATGGAATTTTTTTTTTTTTTTCTTTCATCGAAAAAAAAAAAAAGAGAAAATATAGAGTCTATTAGACCCGGATCAATAAATAATCCAATTACCACCTTCTTTTTTTTTTTTGGATTTGGATAAAGTTAAAAAAATACTATGATGGCTCCGTTGTTTTTATATATTTATTATTTATTTTGTCTGTGATTCAGCAATCCCAAAGTTTCTTTTTTTTTTTTTCAAAAAAAAAGAAAAAATAGTTTTTTTTTCGTACTTTTTATTTTTATATTTATAACATAAATATTGTTAATAGCCTCTGTGTGAAAAGAAAAAAAGTTTGTGACGCTGAGATGGGCCCACGACAGCTAAGATAAAATTGAAATCCCCTTTCTCTCATACTACTCTTTTTCGATACATAATCTAATAAATAAAAAAAAAAGAAATCAAAAAAATTTCATATCGAATTCGAAGTGCCATATTATTATTACTTACTAATTCATATTTCATATGGCGAAGGCATAGTCTTCTTTTTTTTCTTTCCATCAAATAAAAACTCATTGGCGCCGAGCGTGAGGGAATGCTAGACGTTTGTAATTTCTCCTCCGGCCAGGAGAAAAGATCCCATTGAAGCGGCCAATCCCATGCATATTGTATGCACATCTGGTTGCACAAATTGCATAGTATCATAAATAGCTACCGGGTATTACCCATCCGCCAGGCGAGTTTATAAACAAAAACAGATCTTTGGTATCATTCTCTATACTGAGGTATACCATAAGACCAATAAGTTGATTCGAGATCTCGCTATCAACCTCTTGGCCTAAAAAAGTAATCTTTCTCGATAAAGTCGGTTGATTAGGATAAAATTGTATCCCTTAGTAGCCGTACAGGCACCTTTTGATGCATACGGTTCAACAAAAATTGCGAAAAAAATCAATGTGTAGATTCCAGCCATCCTTCGTTTTTTCTAGTGGGCCTTTTCTAACTTCTAATTTCTCTAACTTATAATTTCTAATGAAGGGGCTTTTTCTTACATTTTTTAAATCAAATGAAATTCAAAATGAAATTAAAGAAAGATGAGTTTTGGCCTGTTTTCCTATAATATAGAAATATAGAAAAAATTCGCTAAACTTATCGCACAAACTTTTCATTGATCTATTTTTTTTTTTCATTGAATTCAATCCAAATCACGATGTCATTTTCTTGTTCCTGAATGGGTTTCATAAATTTTTTATTCAATTTTTTTAGGTTTATGCTCTACTCCGAGGAAAAAATCTGCCTGATTTTGATTTGCATATAGGACAAATGACCTAATACCACGTCTTTTTGCTATGATTTCATTTACTTTTTTATTTTAATTTAATTTCTTTTTTCTTTCACGTTTTCCGCCAAATATTCAACGTATTTCTATTATTCGATTGATTAACAGTTTGAAATCGCTCTTATTTCTATTTATAATTTTCTAATTTCTAATTTTAAAATAAAAAGATTTATGATTATGATATAGGTGGTAATCATAAATATATTACCAATTGGGTTTTTTCTAAACGGAGCCTGATGCTTCATTTTATCGGTCCAACCAAGCCAACCATAAATCATTCTAATTGAAAATATTAATCTGATACCCCAAAAAAATGAAATGGATCTCTAATTGCACTTCATTAGACTTCACGCTACAAATTTTTGATAATTCAATCAATCTTTTTTTTGGCGAAACAGAGGATATCTCGATCGGGCGAGAGAACGGGGGAATCCCATATGACCCAATATATTTGACAAGTCGCACTATACGTCAACCCAAACTGCATCTTCCTCCCGGGATTTCGAAAAGGAACTCTTGGAAACACCAATAGGCATTAAAGGAAAGAAAAAGATTTAAATACTATATTTCACTTTGATGTGGAAGCGTAATAGTGGTCTTAATAATATTGGCCTTTATCATATTTTATACATAGATAGAATAAGGCCATAAAATAAAGAAAGACAGAATGAATGAAAGAGAATTCTTACCAATAGGCCCTTTGAATGATGAACAAAACAAATAGGGATGCGTTCATTCATAAAAAATAGGATCAACCCCCATTGCGTATTGATACTTATCGGGTATAAAAAATAGGATCAACCCCCATTGCGTATTGATACTTATCGGGTATAGAATAGATCTGCTTCTCTTTTTTCTTCTGAGCCGAATTCTTCCCTTATTACTAATGGAATAGAACAAATATTAATCCTTTCTCCGAAAGAATCACCGAAAAGGGGAGGTATTCCAATGCAATAAAGTTACATAGTGTCTATTTTTCGTTGATAAAGGGGTATTTCCATGGGTTTGCCTTGGTATCGTGTTCATACTGTCGTATTGAATGATCCCGGTCGCTTGCTTTCTGTTCATATAATGCATACGGCTCTGGTTGCTGGTTGGGCCGGTTCAATGGCTCTATATGAATTAGCCGTTTTTGACCCCTCCGATCCCGTTCTTGATCCAATGTGGAGACAAGGTATGTTCGTTATACCCTTCATGACTCGTTTAGGAATAACCAATTCATGGGGCGGTTGGAGTATTACAGGGGGAACTATAACAAATCCGGGTATTTGGAGTTACGAAGGTGTGGCCGGAGCACATATTGTGTTTTCTGGCTTGTGCTTCTTGGCAGCTATCTGGCATTGGGTATATTGGGATCTAGAAATTTTTTGTGATGAGCGCACAGGAAAACCTTCTTTGGATTTGCCCAAGATTTTTGGAATTCATTTATTTCTCTCAGGAGTGGCTTGCTTTGGCTTTGGCGCATTTCATGTAACAGGATTGTATGGTCCTGGAATATGGGTGTCCGACCCTTATGGACTAACTGGCAAGGTACAACCTGTAAATCCGGCGTGGGGCGTGGAAGGTTTTGATCCTTTTGTTCCGGGAGGAATAGCCTCTCATCATATTGCAGCGGGGACATTGGGCATATTAGCGGGCTTATTCCATCTTAGTGTCCGTCCGCCCCAACGTTTATATAAAGGATTACGTATGGGAAATATTGAAACCGTCCTTTCCAGTAGTATAGCTGCTGTCTTTTTTGCAGCTTTTGTTGTTGCCGGAACTATGTGGTATGGTTCAGCAACTACTCCCATCGAATTATTTGGTCCTACTCGTTATCAATGGGATCAAGGATACTTCCAGCAAGAAATATATCGAAGGGTTAGTGCTGGGTTAGCCGAAAATCAAAGTTTATCAGAAGCTTGGTCTAAAATTCCTGAAAAATTAGCTTTTTATGATTACATTGGCAATAATCCGGCAAAAGGAGGATTATTCAGAGCGGGTTCAATGGACAACGGGGATGGAATAGCTGTTGGTGGTTAGGACACCCTATCTTTAGAGATAAAGAAGGGCGTGAACTTTTTGTACGCCGTATGCCTACTTTTTTTTTTGAAACATTTCCGGTTGTTTTGGTAGACGGAGACGGAATTGTTAGAGCGGATGTCCCTTTTAGAAGGGCAGAATCAAAGTATAGTGTCGAACAGGTAGGTGTAACTGTTGAGTTCTATGGCGGCGAACTCAATGGGGTGAGTTATAGTGATCCTGCTACTGTGAAAAATATGCTAGACGTGCTCAATTGGGTGAAATTTTTGAATTAGATCGTGCTACTTTGAAATCCGATGGTGTTTTTCGTAGCAGTCCGAGGGGTTGGTTTACTTTTGGGCATGCTTCGTTTGCTTTGCTTTTCTTTTTCGGACACATTTGGCATGGTGCTAGAACCCTGTTCAGAGATGTTTTTGCCGGTATTGATCCGGATTTGGATGCTCAAGTGGAATTTGGAGCATTCCAAAAACTTGGAGATCCAACTACAAGAAGACAAGTAGTCTGATGCAAGATTGCTTTCTTATTTTTCGCTTCTATTTTCTATTTGTGATTTGACATAGGCTGCTGGAAAAATCTTGATTAAAATCGCTGCCTTTTCCTTTTCTTTGATTCTTGTTCTTTCTTTATTTTAGTCGGGAGATGATTCCAAATAAACAGGTACGGAAGCTATAATTGTAAACCACGATCGAATTTATGGAAGCATTGGTTTATACATTCCTCTTAGTATCTACTCTAGGGATAATTTTTTTCGCTATCTTTTTTCGAGAACCGCCTAAAGTTCCAACTAAAAAATGAAATGATTTTTCATTATCTCAATTGAAGTAACGAGCCTCCCAATATTGGGAGGCTCATTACTTCAATCAGTCCCCGTGTTCTTCGAATGGATCTCTTAATTGTTGAGAGGGTTGCCCAAAGGCAGTATATAAGGCATACCCAGTAAAACTTACAAGTAAACCAGATATAGAGATGGCGACTAAGGTTGCTGTTTCCATTATTATATAATTTCAAGATCACAATGGATCTATGATAAGATCGTTTATTTACAGCGGAATGATATACAAAGTCAACAGATCTCACTGAATACAAAATAAGATTTATGGCTACACAAACCGGTGAGGGTAGTTCTAGATCTGGTCCAAGACGAACTGTTGTGGGGGATTTTTTGAAACCATTGAATTCAGAATATGGTAAGGTAGCCCCTGGATGGGGAACGACTCCTTTGATGGGTGTCGCAATGGCTTTATTTGCGATATTCTTATCTATTATTTTGAGATTTATAATTCTTCCGTTTTACTGGATGGAATTTCACTGAATTAGATTCACAAGAACCACGAAGCCTCGCTTTTCAATACAAAAAGAAACTTTTTGTTCGCGGATTTTTTTAGCCCATTCTATTTCGGTAGTTCGACCGCGAAATTTATTTGTTTCTGTATTTCCGGAATATGAGTGTGTGACTTGTTATAATTGATCCTATTGATAGTACAGAAAATGGGTCTGTCATCTTGATCGAGATAGTTTTATCCGTCGGATAGTCATTCTAGTAGCACGGAATATATGAAATGGATCACAAAGTATTTAGACTATGATTCATACTTAATATTCAAACTCGCGGCCGGACTCAAAAAAATTCAAAGAAAAGAAAGGGGTGTATTATTTATAAATCGAAAGATTTTTTATTCTTTCAAACTCCCATTTAGTTTATACTTTTTTTGATCAAAGGACAAACCTTTCTTTTCTTTGTATTTTTATTTATTCTATATCATTGAATAAGCGATGATCCATTGGTTCTTACTCAAAGAATCTTTGGACTTAGTTTGAAGGTTTTATTGAATCATCGCGGTTCTGGTATGAATCTGAAGTTTCAATTGATTCATAGGGTCTTAACAAGAGAATTCCTAGCAAAAATAAAGAAAACAAGAATAAAGCCACATTCCATAAAATAACAAATCAAAGCAAAGTAAGTAGGTAAATAGAAGATTCAAGAGGCCTGTAACGCTCAACATAAAGACGAATGCGCCGACTTGATTTTTTGGCATTATAATTACAACTACAAAAAAGAGCTTTCGGATTTTTACTCTTTTGTGTCTTCAGATAAAATTGAATGAAAAGATTAAGAAGTTTCAAACTTTCTATTGCATATCCGTCTCAGCTATTACTTGTATTACTTGGGTGTTTTTGTTTGAGCTGTACGAGATGAAATTCTCATATACGGTTCTCAGGGGGGGAGTCCTCTTGGTTTACCTATCTCAATAAAGTCTATGATTGGTTCGAAGAACGCCTCGAGATTCAGGCGATTGCAGATGATATAACTAGTAAATATGTTCCTCCTCATGTTAACATATTTTATTGTCTAGGAGGAATTACGCTGACTTGTTTTTTGGTACAAGTAGCTACAGGATTTGCTATGACTTTTTACTATCGTCCAACTGTTACCGAGGCTTTTGCTTCTGTTCAATACATAATGACTGAAGCTAACTTTGGTTGGTTAATCCGATCAGTTCATCGATGGTCGGCAAGTATGATGGTCTTAATGATGATCCTACACGTATTTCGTGTCTATCTCACTGGTGGTTTTAAAAAACCTCGCGAATTAACTTGGGTTACAGGCGTGGTTCTGGCTGTGTTGACCGCATCTTTTGGCGTAACAGGTTATTCCTTACCTCGGGACCAAATTGGTTATTGGGCAGTCAAAATCGTAACAGGCGTTCCGGAAGCTATTCCGGTAATAGGGTCGCCTTTGGTAGAGTTATTGCGTGGAAGTGCTAGTGTGGGACAATCCACCTTGACCCGTTTTTATAGTTTACACACTTTTGTATTACCTCTTCTTACTGCTGTATTTATGTTAATGCATTTCCTAATGATACGTAAGCAAGGCATTTCTGGTCCTTTATAGAGAATATAGACCATAGCGATATTGTAACCAATAATTTCTCTTATTACTTTGGGAGGAACAATAGTATTTCATTGCTACAAATATGGATTATTGAAAAAAATAAGACATGTATTTGGATATTTCCTTTCAACTCCACAATATTCTATTATTTATTTGATATGACATGAATAGTTGAAGGAATTTCCTGAAGAGAAAATGGATTATGGGAGTGTGTGACTTGAACTATTGATTGGGCCGTGCAGAAATATGCCTTTATCTGCTACATTGAATTCACAACCAAATGTGTCTTTGTTCCAACCACCGTGTAAGCCCCATACAAAGGATAGGCTGGTTCGCTTAAAGAGAATCTTTCTATGATCAGACCTGACGATGTTGTGTATAAACAGGGCTCCGTAAGATCCAGTAGAATAAGTGATTTGGCATAACCCAAATTAGATTTTAGTATTTTTTTTTACTTTCTTATCTTAATAGTATGAAAATGCATTCATTTCTTCTGCATCGACCCGATTTTATTATACTATCGGAGTGAAACAAGGGATCTAAAGAAGAGCAAAGGCTAGACTATATTAGTAACAAGTAAATCCTTTGTATGTAAAAAATCTCGATATATTTTTTGGATAAAGGCGAATTGCAAGGCCTAAGACGACCCAGAAAGCACTTGATCGCGATCAACTTTGTACGCCTACTTGGGTATTGAGCATTTACCTGTAAAAATGGAATTCCTTGGAATGTATAGCTGCAACTTCGTAAAATGGAATCGGGTAACTTTTTTCTTACATAGGGAATCATTCATATGATATTATGGGGATAACATATAGATTTATTTTATAGGTATCCATTTGTATCCATTTTATTCGATTGACTTTTGCTTGAGCCGGATGATGAAAAATTATCATGTCCGGTTCCTTCGGGGGATGGATCTAGAAAAATTCACCTATCCTAATAACAAAAAAACCTGACTTGAACGATCCTGTATTAAGAGCTAAATTAGCTAAAGGTATGGGTCATAATTATTATGGGGAACCCGCATGGCCCAATGATCTTTTATATATTTTTCCAGTAGTAATTCTCGGTACTATTGCTTGTAACGTGGGCTTAGCGGTTCTAGAACCTTCAATGATTGGTGAACCCGCGGATCCATTTGCAACTCCTTTGGAAATATTACCTGAATGGTATTTCTTTCCTGTATTTCAAATACTTCGTACAGTACCTAACAAGTTATTGGGTGTTCTTTTAATGGTTTCAGTACCCGCGGGATTATTAACAGTACCTTTTTTGGAAAATGTTAATAAATTCCAAAATCCATTTCGTCGTCCAGTAGCGACAACCGTTTTTTTGATTGGTACTGCAGTAGCCCTTTGGTTGGGTATTGGAGCAACATTACCGATTGATAAATCCCTAACTTTAGGTCTTTTTTAAATTGATTCAATTAAAAAAAAAAATATCATGATGTGCGTATCTAGGGAGTAGTCACTTCAAAGCCAAAGTGAATTCTCCCTAGATACATTTATTCAATTCTGGTCCGAATCTATGGATTGTGCTGAAGGTTCAAAATCCATTTTCGTTTTTTTTTTTTACTTTAGCTTTAGAAAAAAAATGAAATAAATCCAATGGACTAAATGTGGATTAAATGGATTAATGGATTCAAAATTTTGGTAAATAAATTTCGAAATGCTTTTCTACTTTTTTTCTAGAATGCCCAATATTTGTTTTACATCTTCTATACCAAAGTGTTCAATTTTCATAAGGTCCTCTCGACTGTTATTCAAAAGGTCCAATAATGTATGTATATTGGACTTTTTGAGACAATTATAGATCCTGGGGGGCAGTTCTGATTGGTCAATAAAAATAAATTTCAATGCTATTTCTTTTTTCTTTTTTCTTAGTTTAGCTAATCTATCATGAAACGGAAAAAAAGGTAAAGTAACGTTGTGTTGATTGTTTTCTAAATGTAAGTTTTCTTCTTCCGCATGTAGAAAAGGAATAAATAAATCAATCAAATTGCGAGAGGCTTCATGAAGTGCTTCTTTCGGAGTTAAACTTCCATTTGTCCATATTTCTAGAAAAAGTATCTCCTGTTTTTCATTATCATTCCCATAACAATGAATACTATGATTCGCATTTCGAACAGGCATGAATACAGCATCTATAGGATAACTTCCGTCGTGAAAGTTCTTTGGCGTTTTTATACCGTATCCTCTATTTCTCTCGATTTGTAATCCAATACACAAATCAATTGGTTCGGTTAGGCTGGCTATATGCTGTGTATTATCAACGATTTCCACAGAAGGTGGTAAGATGATGTCTTGAGCAGTTACATATCCGGGACCTTTGGCACAAATAAAGGCGTTACGAGTTCCATACAAATTACCTCTCAATACAATTTCTTTCAAATTCATTAAAATTTCATGTACTGATTCTTGAATACCTACTATGGTAGAATATTCGTGTGGTATTTTCTCAGATTTTGCACGTGTAATGCATGTTCCTTCTATTTCTCCAAGTAAAGCTCTTCGCATCGCAATGCCTATTGTGTCGGCTTGGCCTTTCATAAGTGGAGACAGAATAAAGCGCCCATAATAAAGACGCTTACTATCTGTTCTTGATTCAACACACTTCCACTGTAGTGTCCGAGTAGAGACTTTTACTTTCTCTCGAACCATATAATATTATTTGATCAGATCATTGAATCATTTATTTCTCTTGAAATCTCTTTAGTGTTTATTTCTACACACGTCTTTTTTTAGGGGGTCTACAGCCGTTATGTGGCATAGGGGTTACATCCCGTACGAAACTTAATAGTATACCACTTCTACGAATAGCTCGTAATGCTGCATCTCTTCCGAGACCAGGACCCTTTATCATAACTTCTGCTCGTTGCATACCTTGCTCTACTACTGCTCGAATAGCATTTCCCGCTGCGGTTTGAGCAGCAAAAGGGGTCCCCCTTCTTGTACCCTTGAATCCACAAGTACCGGCGGAGGACCAAGAAATTACCCGACCCCGTACATCTGTAACAGTAACAATGGTATTGTTGAAACTTGCTTGAACATGAATAACTCCTTTTGGTATTCTACGTGCACTTTTCCGTGCACTACTGCGCCCACTCCTACGTGAACCAACTTTTGGTATAGGTTTTGCCATATTTTATCCTTTCATAAAGATAAGTCAGAGATATATGGATATATCCATTTCATGTCAAAACAGATCTTCTATTTTTTTTTATTTGTTTATCGCTTTCTTTAAGATTAGTTTCTTTTCTTTAAGGAGTTCTTTTTAGAATAGAAAGATTATCCTTGTCTTTGTTTATGTCTCGGGTTAAAACAAATTACGATAATTCGTCCCCTCCTACGGATTAGTCGACATTTTTCACAAATTTTACGAACGGAAGCCCTTATTTTCATAGTTGTTATTCCTTAAATTTTTCCGAATCCACTTATTGGAAGAAAATAAGTTTCTTGAAATTTTTGAACCTTGAATTGGATCCCCCCGAAAGGAATCTTGAAGTTGAAAAAACTACCTAATCGTTCGAATCCTTGTTGCGGAGTCTATAAGTTATACGCCCCCTGGGTGAATCATAAGCACTTACTTCACTTTTGTTGACTCTATCCCACGTTGGTATACGTATCAAACTCTCCTGAAACATAACCTAAAATCAGATCTTCATTATCTAAAGGAATCCGGAGTGGGAGTGATTCACTAATTAAACCTCCATGAATCCATTTTTTGTTCTTTTATTCCAGGTAAAATTTCCTTAACGTATCAACTACGGGAGGGCAGGAGGAGTTCTATTAGAGAACCCGTGCTTTTTTCTTTTTTTTTTTCACAAATGGAAAGTTTCGGATACAATTCGTATATCGGCCACATTACCATATATAACACAAAATTTCTCCACCGATTCCTTCTAGTCGAGCCTCCCGGTCTGTCATTATACCCCGAGAAGTAGAAAGAATTACAATCCCCATCCCGCCTAAAATTCTAGGAATTTGTTGATAGTTAGAATAGATTCGTAGACCTGGTCGACTGATCCGTCGTAAATTTAAAATAGTTCTATGTGGTCCTTTCCTATTCCTTCTATGTCGTAGGGTTAAAACCAAAAAATATTTGTTGCGTTCCCGATGTTTCCTTACGTTATCGATAAAACCTTCTCGTAAAAGTATTTTTACAATGTTTTCAGTGATGTTAGTAGATCCTATTCGAATCGTTCCTTTTCTATTCATGTCAGCATTTCGTATAGAGGTTATTATGTCAGCAATAGTGTCCTTACCCATTGTAAACTAAAATTATTGTTGCTCCCGAATTTTGATATAACCAACGTTTTTTTTTTTTACTTAGTAAAGGTATATACGTGAGACACAATCTACTAATTAATCTATGTCATTTAAATACTCTAATTTAAATACTATAACTATATTGGGGTCTCGTCTTATAATACCTCAGGAGCTAATGAAACTATTTTAGTGAAATTTAACTGTCTCAATTCCCGGGCGATCGCACCAAAAATTCGAGTTCCTTTTGGATTTCCTTCTTGATCAATGACAACTGCAGCATTGTCATCATATCGTATTATCATTCCGTTGTCACGTTTGAGTTCTTTACAAGTACGTACAATTACAGCTCTGATCACTTCTGATCTTTCTAGAGGTGTATTTGGTACTGCTTCCTTGATCACAGCAACAATAACGTCACCAATATGAGCATATCGGCGATTACTAGCTCCTATGACTCGAATACACATCAATTCTCGGGCCCCGCTGTTATCTGCTACATTCAAATGGGTCTGAGGTTGAATCATTTTTTAAATCTCTTCTTTCAATGTAACAAAGGACGAAGAAAAAAAGAAATATTGTTTGTCAAAAAAAAGGAAACCTGCAATTTTTTTTTTTTATTCCCAAGACAAGACTTCTTTCCTTTGGTTCTATATTCCTATCCTGAAATAATGAATTGAGTTTTTATAGGCATTTTGGACGCCGCTATTGAAATAGCCTTTCTGGCTATATTTTCGGCTACGCCGCTCATTTCATAAAGTATTCTGCCTGGTTTAACGACAGCTACCCAATACTCGGGAGATCCTTTCCCCGAACCCATACGTGTTTCTGTAGGTCTTACCGTAACTGGTTTATCTGGAAATATACGTACCCATATTTTTCCACCACGGCGTACATTTCGTGTCATTGCGCGGCGCCCCGCTTCTATTTGTCTAGATGTAATCCAAGCGGGTTCAAGTGCTTGAAGAGCATATCTACCGAAACAAATGCGATTACCTCGATAAGATATTCCTTTCATTCTTCCTCTATGTTGTTTACGAAATCTGGTTCTTTTGGGGTTATAGTTGATGGTTGTTTATGAATTCCATCTCTACTACAGAACTGGACATGAGAGTTTCTTCTCATCCAGCTCCTCGCGAAAAAAAAAATGACTAAAAAAATATTTTATTCTTAAGATATACAGGTAGTTAATGAATAATAGATTGAATCTTGGGATTCTTTGCTTTGAGATTTTATCCGATCTATTAGAAATTTGTATATCTTGTTTGTATATATATTGGATATATATATAAGGAATTAAACGGGGATTCTATTTCTAGATAATGTCTTATCTTGGTTTTGTTATAATGTTATAACGAATCTTTATTTTGTTTTGTTTTTTATCATATTCATATCAGATTCTGATCGACAAAAATTTAACAATCAAATAAAATGAAAATAAAATTTTCGCGGGCGAATATTTACTCTTTCAATATCTAGTTCAGTTGTCGGGTTAACTCATGACCTATCAGAATCAGAATAAAAAGAAATGAAGTGGTCTCTGGTTTGTTCCGCCATCCTACCCGATAAATCATTAGGATTCGTTTTCAATAGAATCCTCTGCATTCACGGGTTCCATCGTCCCCATCGCTTCTCGATTAATGCTTAGGTCTGAATTCTCCAATGGAGCCTTAATAAAATATTTAAATTTAATAAAAATGAAATAAAATTAATAAAAATGAAATAAAATATTTAAATTTAATAAAAATGAAATAAAATTTGGTCTTGAGTCAACCTTCTCAGTCTTTATTGACTTAAGTTAAGGCTCTTGATTTTTTCTTCAATGAACGGATATTCATCTAATTATTGATGAATCTCTATTGATGCTCTATTACATTGCTCTTTATGAGATGCTTCACAGACCTTACATATTGGAATCATATATCATTTCATTGCTATTTCTTTTTCTCTCTTTCTCTCATCCTTCTATTTATCCACATACTTTTTA
>JAGYYJ010001039.1:43051-58051 GCA_019671005.1 Hibiscus mutabilis
AACAAGAGGTATCCACCGAAGAAAATCCTTCTTCTTCCCTTTTTTCGGAGGAAAGGGTGGATCCGAGCAAAATCGATGAAACAGAAAAGCTACGAGTGACTGGAAAAAAAAAATAAAAATAAAGGGCGGACTCCACTTTCCCTTTAAAGAGGCATACTATAAAAATAGACCAGTTTATGAAACTTCTTACCTGGATGGGAATCAAGAAAGTTCGAAGTTCGAAATATTAAAAAAAAAAGAAGATAAATATATATTATGGTTTGAAAAACCCCTTGTGACACTTCTTTTTGATTCTAAACGATGGAATCGACCTTTGCGATATATAAAAAATGACCGGTTTGAAAATGCTATAAAAAATGAAATGTCACAATTTTTTTACACATGTCAAAGTGATGGAAAAAAAAATATCTTTTACGTATCCACCTAGTTTATCAACTTTTGGAGAAATGATACAAAAAAAAATATATTTTTTCACACCAGAAAAATTGTTTTCTGATGAATTGTATACTGATTGGAGTTTTATCAATGAACTAAAAAGAAGAAATTTAAGTAAGGAGTTTATAAAAAGAGTCGAATCTTTAGATAAGGAATCTTTTGAGCTGGGCATACTTGAAAAAAGGACTCGATTCTCTAATAATGAAACTAAAAGAGAATACTTACCTAAAATATATGATCCTTTCTTGCATGGACCCTACCGCGGAAGAATCAAAAAATGGGTTTCACCTTTAAGCATAAATCAAACTTCTAAAAAAAAAAACACGGATCCGTTTTGGATAAATAAGATTCATGCTATACTTCTTACTACTGATTATCACGAATTTGAACAGACACTAGATACACTCAATATAAAATCATTATCAACAGAAAAAGAACTCTCTTTATTGACATTGACAGAAGACGAACAGGGAAATATCGATTCCGAGGATCGAGTAAAAATATTGAAATTTTTATTCAATATAGTTATAACTAATCCCAACAATCAAACAATTAGAAAAAAATCTATTGGAATAAAAGAAATAAGTAAAAAAGTTCCTCGATGGTCATACAAATTAATCGACGATTTAGAACAACAGGAGGGAGAAAACGAGGAAAATGTAACAGCAGAGCATGAAATTCGTTCAAGAAAATCCAAGCGCGTAGTGATTTTTACTAATAACCAGGCAAACGCCGATACTTATACTAATACCAAGGATACTAATGGTCCTGATCAAACAAACGAAATGGCTTTGATACGCTATTCGCAACAATCGGATTTTCGCCGCGACATAATAAAAGGTTCCATGCGTGCCCAAAGGCGTAAAACAATTACTTGGGAACTGTTTCAAGCAAATGTGCATTCCCCACTTTTTTTGGACAGAGTAGACAAACCCCTCTTTTTTTCTTTTGATATTTCTGGGCCGCTGAAACTAATATCTCGAAATTGGATATGTAAAAAAAAAGAATCACAAATTTCTGATTATACAGATTCTGATTATACAGAAAAAAAGATCGAGAAAAAAGACAAGGACGAAAGAGAAAAATACAAAAGAGAAGAGAAAATACGGATAGAAATAGGAGAAGCTTGGGACAGCATTTTAGTTGCTCAAGTAATAAGGGGCTCCATGTTAATAACCCAATCAATTCTTAGAAAATATATTATATTACCTTCATTGATAATAGCTAAAAACGTTGCCCGTATGTTATTATTTCAATTTCCTGAGTGGTCCGAGGATTTAAAGGATTGGAATCGCGAAATGCATGTTAAATGTACTTATAATGGTGTTCAATTATCCGAAACAGAATTTCCAAAAAACTGGTTAACAGACGGTATTCAGATAAAAATCCTATTTCCTTTTTGCCTGAAACCTTGGCATAGAGTTGCACTACAACCCTCTCATAAAGATCCAATGAAAAAAAAGAAAGGTCAAAAGAATGATTTTTGCTTTTTAACAGTTTGGGGAATGGAAACTGAACTACCTTTCGGTTCTGCTCGAAAACGGCGTTCGTTTTTTGAGCCTATTTTAAAAGAACTAAAAAAAAAAAAAAAAAAATTGAAAACGAAATGTTTTATAGCTTTAACAATTTTAAAAGAAAAAACAAAATTGTTTCGAAAAGTCTCAAAAGAAACAAAAAAATGGGTCACTCAAAGCATTCTATTTCTAAAGGGAATAATAAAAGAACTTTCAAAAAATAATCTAATTCCATTTTTGGGGTTGAGAGAAATATATGAATTGGACGAAACTAAAAAGGATTCGCTAATCAGTAATAAGACGATTCGCAAATCATCCCTTCAAATTCAATCTATGGAGCGGATAACTTATTCATTAACAGAAAAAAAAATAAAGGATCTGACTACGAGAACAAACACAATCAAAAATCAAATAGAAAAAATTAGAATTATAAAAGACAAGAAAAACGAATTTCTAACTCAAGAAATAAATATTAGTTCTAACAAAATAAGTTATCGGGATAAAATATTAGAATCATCAAAAAAAAATTGGCAAATATTTAAAAGAAGAACTATTCGATTAATCCGTAAATTCTATTTTTTTATAAAATTTTTCATTGAAAAGATATACATAGATATTCTTCTATATATCATTAATATTCCAAGAACCAATACACAACTTTTTCTTGAATCAACAAAAAAAATGATTGAGAAATTCATTCACAATAATGAAGCAAATCAAGAAAGAATTAATAAAACAACTAAAAATACAACTCATTTTATTTCAACTATAAAAAACTCACTTTCTTCACTTTCTAATGTTAGTATTAGAAATAAAAATGAAAAAGCTTTTTGTGACTTATCCTCCTTCTCACAAGCATATGTATTTTATAAATTATCACAAACCCAAGTTATTAGTTTTTATAAATTCAAACCTATCCTTCAATATAATGGAACATCTCTTTTTCTTAAAAATGAAATAAAAGATTATTTTGAAGAACAGGGAGTATCTCATTCCAGATTAAGACACCATTATGGGTTAAGACAGAAAATCTTTTGGCATTCTGGAATGAATGAATGGAAAAACTGGTTAAGGAGTCGTTATCAATACGATTTATTTCAGAGTAGATGGCTTAGATTAGTACCAGGACAATGGCGAAATAGAGCCAATCGACGCTATCTGGCTCAAAATGAAGATTTAACAAAATGGGATTCAGATGAAAAAGAAAGATTAATTCATTACGAAAAAAAAAATGATTTTCAAGCGAATTCATTACTGAATCAAGAATATAAACTGAATCAAGAACATAAAAAATCAAATTTGAAAAAACACTATGGATATGATTTTTTATCATATAAATCTATTAATTATCAAGATAAGAGGGACCCGTATTCTTATGGATCACCATTCCAAGTAAATAAGAGGGAAAAGATTTCTTATAATTACAACATGGATAAACGCAAATTTTTTGATACACTTACACTGAGGGATATCCCTATCCATAATTATCTAGGAGAAGACGATATCCTAGATGCTATGGGGAAATTTTCGCATAGAAAGTTTTTTAATTGGCGAATTCTTCATTTTTGTCTTAGAAATAAGGCCGATATTGAGTCCTGGGTCGATACCAGTACCAAGAGTAAGAAAAATATTAAGACTGTGGTTAATAATTATCAAATAATTGATAAAATGGACCTTTTTTATTTCACAATTTATCAAGATCAAGAAAGCAACCCATCCAATCAAAAGGGCTTCCTTTTTGATTGGATGGGAATGAATGAAGAAATACTAAGTCGTCCTATATCGAATCTGGAGCTTTGGTTCTTCCCAGAATTTATGCTGCTATATAATGCGTATAAGGTTAAAACATGGATCATACCAATAAAATTACTTCTTTTAAATTTTAATGGAAATGGGAACATTAATAAAAATATTATTGAAAATAAAAAAAGGGACCCCCTTATAGCACCGAATGAAAAAATAGCACCGAATGAAAAAAAAATTATTGGATTAGAGAATCGAAATCAAGAAGAAAAAGAACTCATAGGCGAAGGGGATCTTGTATCAGATGCACAAAAACAAGGAAATTTGAAATCCGTTCTCTCAAACCAAGAAAAAGATGTTGAAGAAGATTATGGTAAATCAGACAGAAAAAAACGTAGAAAGAAAAAGCAATACAAGAGCAACATGGAAGCACAGCTTGATTTCTTCCTAAAAAGATATTTGCGTTTTCAATTGAGATGGAATGATTCTTTTAATCAAAGAATAATCAATAATATCAAAGTATATTGTCTCCTGCTTAGACTGATAAATCCAAACGAAATTGTTATATCCTCTATTCAAAGGGGAGAAATGAATCTGGATATTTTGATGATTCATAAGAATTTAACTCTTAGAGAATTAATGAAAAAAGGAATATTGATTATCGATCCGGTTCGTCTGTCGGTAAAAAATGATGGCCAATTTATTCTATACCAAACTATAAGTATTTCGTTGGTTCATAAAAATAAACACCAAATTAATCAAAGATACCAAGAAAAAAACTATATTGATAAAAAGAATTTTGATGAATCTATTGCAAGACATCAAAAAATGACTGAAAATAAAGACAAAAATCATTATGATTTGTTTGTTCCTGAAAATATTTTATCTCCTTACCACCGGCGAGAATTGCGAATTCGAATTTCTTTCAATTCAAGGGCTAAAAATGGTATGCATAGAAATCCAGTATTTTTAAATAATGTAAAAAACTGCGGTCAAGTTTTGACTAAAAACAAACATCTTGATAGTGATAAAAAGAAACTAATTAAATTAAAGTTCTTTCTTTGGCCCAATTATCGATTAGAAGATTTAGCTTGTATGAATCGCTATTGGTTTAATACTAATAATGGCAGTCGTTTCAGTATGGTAAGGATACATATGTATCCGCGTTTGAAAAGTCGTTAATGGTACATTTTCCCATATATTATGTATGTACCGTGCCGGGTCTATGAAAACAAATAGCAAATAGATAGGCACAAGGATTGTCTTACATTTCATTTTGATACATGATACTAATTTAATGACATACATATCAAATATATATTAATTAGATCGACAAATGAATCAACAAGATCCTCTTATTTGAACTCTAAAATTTTCTCTTTTGTCGAAATATATCACTCTTTTGTATCTCTGTACGAATTAAATTGAAAAACGGATTGATTCATTTTATTTGAACAAATTAGAAAGTTCATAACGAACTTAAAATCATTGTGTATATCAAAATGACTGATATTATTATTACTGATCAGTAAAATTCACATTCAAAAAAAGGGGGAGAGAATATTTTGTTTTATGGTAAAAAATTCATTCATCTCAGTTATTTTTCAAGAAAAAAAAGAAGAAAACAGGGGGTCCGTTGAATTTCAAATAGTTAGTTTCACCAATAAGATACGAAGACTTACTTCACATTTGGAATTGCACAAAAAAGACTATTTATCTCAGAGAGGTCTACGTAAAATTCTAGGAAAACGTCAACGACTGCTGTCTTATTTATCAAAGAAAAATAAAATACGTTATAAAGAATTAATTAGTGAGTTGGATATTCGGGAATCAAAAAATCGTTAATTTGCAAATTTTGAATTAGTCGATTTATTAGATTTTCATTTTGATGTACTTCTTTTCGTTTTCAACAATTCATGTAAGAATGAATCGAGGAAAAACTTATGAATCTATCAGCTACAGAAAAAGACCTTATGATAGTCAATATGGGACCTCACCACCCATCAATGCATGGTGTTCTTCGTCTCATCGTTACTCTAGATGGTGAAGATGTTGTTGACTGTGAACCAATATTAGGTTATTTACACAGAGGAATGGAAAAAATTGCGGAAAACCGAACAATTATACAATATTTGCCTTATGTAACGCGTTGGGATTATTTAGCCACTATGTTCACGGAAGCAATAACCGTAAATGGACCAGAGCAATTGGGGGAATATTCAAGTCCCTCAAAGAGCCAGCTATATCAGAGTAATTATGTTGGAGTTGAGTCGTATAGCTTCTCATCTATTATGGCTTGGACCTTTTATGGCAGATATTGGTGCACAGACCCCTTTTTTCTATATTTTCAGAGAAAGAGAATTAGTATATGATCTATTCGAAGCTGCCACCGGTATGAGAATGATGCATAATTATTTTCGTATCGGAGGAGTGGCGGCCGATCTACCTTATGGCTGGATAGATAAATGTTTGGATTTCTGCGATTATTTTTTAACAGGAATTGTTGAATATCAAAAACTTATTACGCGAAATCCTAATTTTTTTAGAACGAGTTGAAGGGATAGGCGTTATTGGTGGAGAAGAAGCAATAAATTGGGGTTTATCCGGCCCAATGCTACGAGCATCGGGAATCAAATGGGATCTTCGGAAAGTTGATCATTATGAGTGTTACGACGAATTTGATTGGGAAATCCAGTGGCAAAAAGAAGGAGATTCATTAGCTCGTTATTTAGTCCGAATCAGTGAAATGACGGAATCCATAAAAATAATTCAACAGGCCCTGGAAGGAATTCCGGGGGGGGTCCCTATGAGAATTTAGAAATCCGATGCTTTGATCGAGAAAGGGATCCAGAATGGAATGATTTTGAATATCGATTCATTAGTAAAAAACCTTCTCCCACATTTGAATTACCGAGACAAGAACTTTATGCGAGAATGGAAGCTCCAAAGGGAGAATTAGGAATTTTTCTGATAGGGGATCAAAGCGGTTTTCCTTGGAGATGGAAAATTCGCCCGCCGGGTTTTATCAATTTGCAAATTCTTCCTCAGTTAGTTAAAAGAATGAAATTGGCTGATATTATGACGATACTAGGTAGCATAGATATCATTATGGGAGAAGTGGATCGTTGAAATGATAATTTATACGACAGAAGTACAAGATATCAATTCCTTTTACAGATTGGAATCTTTAAAAGAGGTCTATGGGATCATATGGATGTTGGTCCCTATTTTGACTCTTGTATTGGGAATCACAATAGGTGTACTAGTAATTGTATGGTTAGAAAGAGAAATATCTGCAGGAATACAACAACGTATTGGGCCTGAATACGCCGGTCCTTTGGGAATTCTTCAAGCTCTAGCAGATGGAACAAAACTGCTTTTCAAAGAGAATATTCTTCCATCTAGAGGAAATACTCGTTTATTTAGTATTGGACCGTCTATAGCAGTCATATCAATTTTACTAAATTTTGCAGTAATTCCTTTTAGCTCTCGCCTTATTTTAGCCGATCTCAATATCGGTATTTTTTTATGGATTGCCCTTTCAAGTATTGCTCCTGTTGGACTTCTTATGTCAGGATACGGATCAAATAATAAATATTCCTTTTTAGGTGGTCTGCGAGCTGCTGCTCAATCGATTAGTTATGAAATACCATTAACTCTATGTGTTTTATCAATATCTCTACGTGCGATTCGTTGAAATATAAACTTTATTTTCCCTATTCCTTTCGTTCTAGAAAATAAGTTGAATGGATTGAATAGATATCTTCGTTTTTTATTATCCTTCAGTTCAGGTTGATAAACTAAATTAGATAGTTATATATGAGTGAAAGAAAGCAGTTTATAAATTCGCAGTAAATTAAACAAAATAATTGAATCTCATTTACTATGTACAAGAGTTAAGTGGAAGAAAACGTAAGCGAAAGTAGTCTTTACCCCAAGGCGGGTTGATTAGTCAATCTAGCTTGAAGCGGGCTCAAAAGATCAACCGTCTAGAGTTTTCGCTATCCTTTGTATGGATTCCCATACATGTATTGCTAAACAAACGGGGGATTGAACAAAAAAAACGAGTGGATGGTTAGGAACACAAAAATACATAAAGGATTAGTAACGGAGATTATGTAAATTATAGAAAAAGAGACTTCTGGATAACATAAAAAGAATACTAATCGGGGCTTTCAATTCGTAGAAATGACTAGGCCGTACTCCCCACGATTCCGGTCCAGAGTATGCTCCTATCCGCCGATTAAAGTAATGACTATCAGGAACGAAATAATCCTTTACTATTTTTTAGTTTAAGCCCCATTCATGGTTTTCTCAGATCCGAAAGAAGAATAGGAACGAAAAAGAAACAATAAAGAATAAAAAAAAAGATTTCTTTTTTATTCTTTCTTTCATAGATAGAGAGCTCTAATTCGTGTCATGATTTATGAGCTAATGTAATGTTTCATTTTTTTCGTAATCGAAAACAATGGGTTGAAATATCTATTGATATTCTACAAGAAGTATTTTATTGAAGGCTTAAGTTATTACTCAACAAATCGAAATTGAAATTATTAACGGGCGAGATCAATTCAGAAGCATTTTTTTTTTATTCTGAAGAATATAGCAGACAGAATTCCATTGGTATAATTTTGGACCTTCCAATCCATCTTTTCTCTATCTATTCTACAACCATACGAAGATAAATAATACTGATTCGGTCCTTAAATTTATTTGTGACCCAGAGGAGCCGTATGAGGTGAAAATCTCATGTACGGTTTTGGACTAGCGATGGAAACAGTGATGTTATCATCGACTATAATTATCTAACAGTTCAAGTACAGTTGATATAGTTGAGGCGCAATCAAAATATGGTTTTTGGGGATGGAATTTGTGGCGTCAGCCAATAGGGTTTATCGTTTTTCTAATTTCTTCTCTAGCAGAATGTGAGAGATTACCTTTTGATTTACCAGAAGCCGAGGAAGAATTAGTAGCAGGGTATCAAACCGAATATTCAGGTATCAAATTTGGTTTATTTTACGTTGCTTCCTATCTAAATCTATTACTTTCTTCGTTATTTGTAACAGTTCTTTACTTAGGGGGGTTGGAATATTTCCATTCCGTACGTATTCGTCCCTGAGCTATTTGAAATAAATAAAATGAATGGAATCTTTGGAACGACAATTGGTATCTTTATTACATTAACTAAAACTTATTTGTTTTTGTTTATTTCTATCGCAACACGATGGACTTTACCTAGGTTAAGAATGGACCAATTATTAAATCTTGGATGGAAATTTCTTTTACCCATTTCTCTCGGTAATCTATTATTAACAACTTCTTTCCAACTTCTTTCACTGTAAAGAAAAAAAGAATATGAGATTCATGACTTGGTTCAAACAAGAGAAAGAAACAAACATAAAATTATTCATAGATATTCACGATATGTTCCCTATGGTAACTGGGTTCATGAATTATGGCCACCAAACAGTCCGAGCAGCAAGGTACATTGGTCAAGGTTTCATGATTACCTTATCCCACGCAAACCGTTTACCCGTAACTATTCAATACCCTTATGAAAAATTAATCACATCAGAGCGTTTTCGCGGGCGAATCCATTTTGAATTTGATAAATGCATTGCTTGTGAAGTATGTGTTCGTGTATGCCCTATAGATCTACCTGTTGTTGATTGGAAATTTGAAACGGATATTCGAAAAAAACGATTGCTTAATTACAGTATTGATTTCGGAATTTGTATATTTTGTGGTAACTGCGTTGAGTATTGTCCAACAAATTGTTTATCAATGACTGAAGAATATGAACTTTCTACTTACGACCGTCACGAATTGAATTATAATCAAATTGCTTTGGGCCGTTTACCAATGTCAGTAATTGACGATTATACAATTCGAACAATTTTGAATTCGATTCAAAGAAAAACTGAGTAAGTAAACCTCCTATTCTATTAAAGAGAAATTTCCAATTCTTTTAAGGTTCCGGTTTGGTTTAAGTTTAAAGAATGTTTGGTTTGAATTAAAAAAGAATGAGGCCCTTGGTCAATAAATAAAAATTCAATTACAAATTAACTGGTTGATAAAATTTCGGATTCATTTTTATTGAAAATCTATTAATATATTCGTAATAATTTCGAAATATATAGTTTCAAAAACAAAAAATACCTTTTTTTTTCGAATCTTTCGAACAAAAAAAAAAATCAAAGAATCAAAAACAGAAACTTACAATAATTGTACTTAGAGCAATTCACACCTAATAGATTAGGATTTTATTCAATTGGAACGTATCATAAAAAAATTCTGGTCAGGTCAATAAGATCATGAAAAGCATTTCGATTTATTTATCTCTTATTTTACACAGAATGGATTTGCCTGGACCACTACACGATTTTCTTTTAGTTTTTCTGGGATCGGGTCTTATATTAGGGGGCCTGGGGTGGTATTACTTACCAATCCAATCTATTCTGCCTTTTCATTGGGATTGGTTCTTGTTTGTATATCCTTATTCTATATTCTCTCAAATTCTCATTTTGTGGCGGCTGCCCAGCTCCTTATTTATGTGGGAGCCATAAATGTTTTAATCCTATTTGCTGTGATGTTCATGAATGGTTCAGAATATTATAAAGATTTTAATCTGTGGACCATTGGGAACGGCCTTACTTCGTTGGTTTGTACAAGTATTCTTGTTTCGCTAATTACTACTATATTAGATACATCGTGGTACGGGATTATTTGGACTACAAGATCAAACCAAATTATAGAACAAGATTTGATAAGTAATGGTCAACAAATTGGAATTCATTTAGCAACAGATTTTTTTCTTCCATTTGAATTCATTTCAATAATTCTTTTAGTTGCTTTGATAGGTGCAATTGCTGTGGCTCGTCAGTAATAAATCTTTCTCTTTCTAACTAGGAGTAGCAAGCAATCAAAATTAAACTTTTTTCTGCCTTATCGCATCTATTTTCATCTATTTTCTTTGAATTCTATTTGAATATTGCTCATGTATAAAATAGAAATTCGTTTATTCGATATATTTCCAATATATTCTTTTTGTTATATTCTAGTCAATCCCATCCGTTGAATTATTGTTCATATTAAAATGAATCGAAATTGATAAGGAGTTGTTCAATGATGCTCGAACATATACTTGTTTTGAGTGCCTATTTATTTTCTATCGGTATTTATGGATTGATCACAAGTCGAAATATGGTTAGGGCCCTTATGTGTCTTGAACTTATACTGAATGCGGTTAATATAAATTTTGTAACATTTTCTGATTTTTTTGATAGTCGGCAATTAAAAGGAAATATTTTCTCAATTTTTGTTATAGCTATTGCAGCCGCTGAAGCAGCTATTGGATCAGCTATTGTTTCCTCGATTTATCGTAACAGAAAATCAACGCGTATCAATCAATCAACTTTGTTGAATAAGTAATATTATATTAATAATATTAAATCATAAGATTCACCAATTTGAATTAGCACGTCAATATATTTGGAATCTACATCATTTTCGAAAACGTAAGAAATCAAAGTATCTTGGTCCTTTCTTATGAGTTGATCCCGAAGGAAAGAAGTTGATTAGAAAATTTCTGGTAAATCGTTGATTCATCTGGTGTTTAACTATACTGATTCATTTACAAGTTTACTAGATTGAAATTTTATGATGTTAAAAAATTTATAGATCCCATGTCACATTCAGTAAAAATTTATGATACATGTATAGGGTGTACTCAATGTGTCCGAGCCTGCCCCACCGATGTGTTAGAAATGATACCTTGGGATGGATGTAAAGCTAAGCAAATTGCTTCCGCTCCAAGAACAGAAGACTGTGTTGGTTGTAAGAGATGCGAATCCGCTTGTCCAACGGATTTCTTGAGCGTTCGAGTTTATTTATGGCATGAAACAACTCGAAGTATGGGTCTAGCTTATTGATACGTTCCAGAAAAGAAAACTCCACTTGAATACATTTTGAATCCATTTTATTTTTTTTTACTGAAAAAACCCGTGCTCAAAAAAAATCTTTCTGAGCACGGGTTTTTCTGGTCCAAGCGTATCTTGTCTTTACCACGAATTATTTCCCTTGGTTAACAATAATTGTAGTTTTACCAATATCTGCAGGTTCTTTAATTTTCTTTCTTCTCTAGAGGAAATAAGTTAATTAAGTGGTATACTATGTGTATATGCATATTCGAACTCCTTCTAACAACCTATGCATTTTGTTATCATTTCCGATTGGACGATCCATTAATCCAGCTGGCGGAAGATTATAAATGGATAAATTTTTTTGATTTTTACTGGAGATTGGGAATAGATGGACTTTCTATAGGGCCCATTTTACTTACAGGATTTATCACCACTTTAGCCACTTTGGCGGCTTGGCCAGTTACTCGAGATTCACGATTATTTCATTTCCTGATGCTAGCAATGTACAGTGGTCAAATAGGATCATTTTCTTCTCGAGACCTTTTACTTTTTTCATCATGTGGGAGTTCGAATTAATTCCCGTTTATCTACTTCTATCCATGTGGGGGGGAAAGAAACGTCTGTACTCGGCTACAAAATTTATTTTGTACACTGCAGGGGGTTCCATTTTTCTATTAATAGGAGTTTTGGGTATCGGTTTATACGGTTCTAATGAACCAACATTAAATTTTGAAACATTAGCTAATCAATCATATCCTGTCGCACTGGAAAGAATATTCTATATTGGATTTCTTATTGCTTTTGCTGTCAAATCGCCGATTATACCCTTACATACGTGGTTACCAGACACCCACGGGGAGGCCCATTACAGTACTTGTATGCTTCTAGCCGGAATTTTATTAAAAATGGGAGCATATGGATTAGTTCGTATCAATATGGAATTATTACCCCATGCTCATTCCATATTTTCCCCCTGGTTGATAATAGTGGGTACAATACAAATAATTTATGCAGCTTCAACATCTCTTGGTCAACGGAATTTAAAAAAAAGAATAGCCTATTCCTCCGTATCTCATATGGGTTTCATAATTATAGGAATTGGTTCTATAACTGATACGGGACTCAACGGAGCTATTTTACAAATAATATCTCATGGATTTATCGGTGCTGCACTTTTTTTCTTGGCAGGAACGAGTTATGATAGAATGCGTCTTGTTTATCTCGACGAAATGGGCGGAATGGCTATTTCCATTCCAAAAATATTTACGATGTTCAGTATCTTATCGATGGCTTCTCTTGCATTACCGGGCATGAGTGGTTTTGTTGCAGAATTGATAGTCTTTTTTGGAATAATTACCAGCCAAAAATATTTTTTAATGCCAAAAATACTAATTACTTTCGTAATGGCAATTGGAATGATATTAACTCCTATTTATTCATTATCTATGTCACGTCAAATGTTCTATGGATACAAGCTATTTAATGCTCTAAGTTCTTATTTTTTTGATTCTGGCCCACGAGAGTTATTTGTTTCGATCTCTATCTTTCTACCCGTAATAGGTATTGGTATTTATCCGGATTTCGTCCTCTCATTATCAGGTGAGAAGGTCGAAACTATTCTATATAATTATTTTTATAGATAGTTTTCATGAATAAAACAAAAAATCAAAAAGTAATCCTATGATTTTTAAAAATTGTTCGTTGTACAATGAAAAAAAAAAAAAAAAAAAAGAAGTCTTTTTCTTCTCTTAAGTTTAAGTTTAAGTTAAGTAAAAAAATAAGTTAAGTAAAAAAAGGGTAAAAGAATTAAATTGAATTTTAATCAGACATTTTTTTGCTTTTGTTAGAACCTTTTGAATCACTCCACTACTTGATTCAAAAGGTTCTTGACAACTTTACAATAAGTTTTCTTATATATACGCTGTCCTCCGTTAGGATTTATTAGGTTTAGCCTCTTTAGTCAATTCAATTAGATGTTAATGTAAATGAACCATAACTATGTAAACCTATTCCTAATAGATTGACCCCAAAATAGCATATCAAATTATAAGAAATCCCATAGAAGCCACAAGTGCGGAATTTACACCTTCAAAATTTTTATTTGTTCGGGTATGTAAATAAATCGCGAATACAGTCCAAGTAATAAATGCCCAAGTTTCCTTTGGGTCCCAATTCCAATACGATCCCCCGCCTCATTAGCCCATACGGCTCCTGAAAGAATTCCTATGGTTAAAAAGATAAACCCGAGACTAATAATACGATAACTCCAACAATCCAATTGTTGAGTCAATTGATACCTGTAATAATTTTTAGAAGAAGAAAATCATTGTTTAGTAAAACATTGCTTCTTTCATTCATGTATTGATTTCGCCAAACGAAAATGACTGATTTAATAAATTATTGTTTTTACCAATAATCTTTATGGCTTTTCGAAATGTAATGACTAGAAGAGCTACTGATAATAATGATCCACATAAAAAGAGCTGCATAGCCTAATACCATCATACTTACGTGCATCATTAACCACTGGGATTGGAGAGCAGGCGCTAATATTGCGGATTGATGCATTTTGGTTAAAAAGACCCGAAGTGGCAAAGCCTTGGGTAAAAATAGCACTTGGTGCAGTTATTGCGCTTAAATTATTTTTACGCTTTTTTTTAATTTAAAATAAAAGGAAACCATATGAATAAAGGGAGAAACCCCATGAAAGAAAGATTAATGATTCATATAAATCACTTAATGGGAAATGTCTGAATAAACCCAACGGGTGACTAATAATCCTGTTATACAGAAAAAGGTAACTATCATACCCTTTTCTGATGAATCATATAGTCCTACGACTTCGTCTACTAATAAGAATAAGGTTAAAAAATGAATTGTAATTACAATTGAAACGACTGAAAAAGATATATGAGTTAATATATGCTCTAAAGTTGAAAAAATCATAAAAATGATGAAAAAAGCGAGGGTTTCTCGGTTTTATGGAATGGAAATCAGGAATTAAATTCATTATAGGACTTATTCTATCTCTTTTTTAGAAGATACTATGCCGCCACTCGGACTCGAACCGAGATGCTCTAGCACTGCTTCCTAAGAGCAGCGTGTCTACCGATTTCACCATAGCGGCTTGCTCGAAATCATAATAACCCATTTTTATTCAATCGTCGAGATTGAAGGTGAAGGTCAATTCAATGTAAAATATAAAATTTTTAGGAAACATTTAATTTGAATTGATGAATAAAAACTCGTTGAAATAGCAATTTGAAGGTTCAAAAGAAATCTTTATTATTTATCATATCATTTTATTTAATTAGTTCGTCGATAGATTTTTTAGTTTGTGTTTTCCTAAAAAGAACTCTTTTATTGTAACGAAACTAACTAGTTGT
>JAGYYJ010000883.1:0-25257 GCA_019671005.1 Hibiscus mutabilis
AGCCTATTTATACATGCACACCTTAAAACCCAACAAAATGGCTAAAAAATAAGATTAAATCAAATTATATGAGTTAAAATATTTGATTATGGGCTGTTGAACATGATTATATAGCTTAACCTCATTTTTAGAACTTTTTACTCGGTTAAAATTTCAACGGGTCCACTATAAAACCCATTTAGACATGCACGCCTTAAACCCCCAACAAAATGGCGAAAAATAAGATTAAAACACATTTTATGACTTAAAATATGTAGCTATGAGCTTTTGAATATTATTATGTAACTTAACTTCAATTTTAGAACTTTTTACTTGTTTTAAATTCCAACGGGTCCACTATAATGCCCATTTAGGCATGCATGTCTTAAACCCAACAAAACGACCACAAAATAGTATTAAATCAAATTTTATGAGTTAAAATATTTGATGATGGGCTTTTGAATATGATTATAAAGCTTAACTTCAATTTTAGAACTTTTTACTCGGTTAAAATTCCAACGGGTCCACTAATTACCCTTTAGACATGTTTGCCTTAAACCCAACAAAATGGCCACAAATAAGATTAAATAAAATGCTATGAGTTAAAATATTTGTTTATGGGCTTTTAAATATGATTATATAGCTTAACCTAAATTTTAGAACTTTTTACTATGTTAAAATTCCAATGGGACCACTATAAGCCCATTTAGACATGCACACCTTAAACCCAACAAAATGACCACAAAATAAGATCAAATCAAATTTTATGAGTTAAAATTTTTGATTATGGGCTTTTGAACATGATTATATAGTTTAACCTCAATTTCAGAACTTTATAGTTTGTTAAAATTGCAACGGGTCCACAATAAAGCCTATTTATACATGCACACCTTAAAACCCAACAAAATGGCTAAAAAATACCTTAAAACACAACAAAATGGCTAAAAAAATAAGATTAAATCAAATTATATGAGCTAAAATATTTGATTATGGGCTGTTGAACATGATTATATAGCTTAACCTCATTTTTAGAACTTTTTTACTCGGTTAAAATTTCAACGGGTCCACTATAAAACCCATTTAGACATGCACGCCTTAAACCCCAACAAAAAATGGCGAAAAATAAGATTAAAAACATTTTATGACTTAAAATATTTTATGAGCTTTTGAATAATTATATAACTTAACTTCAATTTTAGAACTTTTTACTTGTTTTAAATTATTATTGGGTCCACTTATTGCCCATTTAGGCATGCATGTTTTACAAAATAGTATTAAATCAAATTTTATGAGTTAAAATTTTTTTGTTAAAAAATTCCATTATAAAACCCATTTTTCCCATTATAATCCATTTTATATGAACAGCTTTTTTTATTTTAACTTCAATTTTAGAACTTTTTTACTTGTTTAAAATTCCAACGGGTCCACTAAAAACCCATTTAACCCTTAAAAACCCAAAAACGACCACAAAATAGTATTAAATCAAATTTTATGAGTTAAAATATTTGATGATGGGCTTTTGAATATGATTATAAAGCTTAACTTCAATTTTAGAACTTTTTTTACTTGTTAAAATTCCAACGGGTCCACTAATTACCCTTTAGACATGTTTGCCTTAAACCCAACAAAATGGCCACAAATAAGATTAAATAAAATGCTATGAGTTAAAATATTTGTTTATGGGCTTTTAAATATGATTATATAGCTTAACCTAAATTTTAGAACTTTTTTACTATGTTAAAATTCAAATGGGACCACTATAAGCCCATTTAGACATGCACACCTTAAACCCAACAAAATGACCACAAAATAAGATCAAATCAAATTTTATGAGTTAAAATTTTTGATTATGGGCTTTTGAACATGATTATATAGTTTAACCTCAATTTTAGAACTTTATAGTTGTTAAAATTCCAACGGGTCCACAATAAAGCCTATTTATACATGCACACCTTAAAACCCAACAAAATGCTAAAAAATAAGATTAAATCAAATTATATGAGTTAAAATATTTGATTATGGGCTGTTGAACATGATTATATAGCTTAACCTCATTTTTAGAACTTTTTTACTAAAATTTAAAATTTAAAACCCATTTCCACTATAAAACCCATTTAGACATGCACGCAATTTAAAACCCCCAACAAAATGAAAAAAAATAAGATTAAAACACATTTTTTTATGACTTAAAATATGTAGCTATGAGCTTTTGAATATTATTATGTAACTTAACTTCAATTTTAGAACTTTTTACTTGTTTTAAATTCCAACGGGTCCACTATAATGCCCATTTAGGCATGCATGTCTTAAACCCAACAAAACGACCACAAAATAGTATTAAATCAAATTTTATGAGTTAAAATATTTGATGATGGGCTTTTGAATATGATTATAAAGCTTAACTTCAATTTTAGAACTTTTTACTTTTTACTCGGTTAAAATTCCAACGGGTCCACTAATTACCCTTTAGACATGTTTGCCTTAAACCCAACAAAATGGCCACAAATAAGATTAAATAAAATGCTATGAGTTAAAATATTTGTTTATGGGCTTTTAAATATGATTATATAGCTTAACCTAAATTTTAGAATTTTTTTTTTTTTACTATGTTAAAATTCAAATGGGACCACTATAAGCCCATTTAGACATGCACACCTAAAACCCAACAAAATGACCACAAAATAAGATCAAATCAAATTTTATGAGTTAAAATTTTTGATTATGGGCTTTTGAACATGATTATATAGTTTAACCTCAATTTTAGAACTTTTTATAGTTGTTAAAATTCCAACGGGTCCACAATAAAGCCTATTTATACATGCACACCTTAAAACCCAACAAAATGGCTAAAAAATAAGATTAAATCAAATTATATGAGTTAAAATATTTGATTATGGGCTGTTGAACATGATTATATAGCTTAACCTCATTTTTAGACTTTTTTTACTCGGTTAAAATTTCAACGGGTCCACTATAAAACCCATTTAGACATGACGCCTTAAAACCCCCAACAAAATGGCGAAAAATAAGATTAAAACACATTTTATGACTTAAAATATGTAGCTATGAGCTTTTGAATATTATTATGTAACTTAACTTCAATTTTAGAACTTTTTACTTGTTTTAAATTCCAACGGGTCCCACTATAATGCCCATTTAGGCATGCATGTCTTAAAAAACCAACAAAAACGACCACAAAATAGTATTAAATCAAATTTTATGAGTTAAAATATTTGATGATGGGCTTTTGAATATGATTATAAAGCTTAACTTCAATTTTAACTTTTTTTTACTTGGTTAAAATTCCAACGGGTCCACTAATTACCCTTTAGACATGTTTTGCCTTAAACCAAAAACAAAATGGCCACAAATAAGATTAAATAAAATTTTATGAGTTAAAATATTTGTTTATGGGCTTTTAAATATGATTATATAGCTTAACCTTTTTTATCAAATTTATGTTTAAAATTCAAATGGGTCCACTTTTATAATTCCATGGGTCCCACATTAAACCTTAAAAATAAAAAAACCACAAAATAAGATTAAATCAAATTTACCTAAAAATTTTTTTTTATGGGCTTTTGACCAAAAATAAGATTAAATAAAATTTTATGAGTTAAAATATTTGTTTATGGGCTTTTAAAAACAAAAATTATATAAGATTAAATCAAATTAATGAGTTAAAAATTTTTTTTAGAACTTTTTTATATGTTAAAACTTTTTCAAATGGGATTTTATAAAAGCCCATTTTAACATGCAACCTTAAAACCCAACAAAATGATTAAAAAATAAGATTAAATCAAATTTTATGAGTTAAAATTTTGATTATGGGCTTTTGAACATGATTATATAGTTTAACCTCATTTTTTAGAACTTTTTAGTTGTTAAAATTCCAACGGGTCCACAATAAAGCCTATTTATACATGCACACCTTAAAACCCAACAAAATGGCTAAAAAATAAGATTAAATCAAATTATATGAGTTAAAATATTTGATTTATTTGATTATGGGCTGTTGAACATGATTATATAGCTTAACCTCATTTTTAGAACTTTTTACTCGGTTAAAATTTCAAGGGTCCACTATAAAACCCATTTAGACATGCACGCCTTAAACCCCCAAAACAAAAAAAAAAATTAAAAATAAGATTAAAACACATTTTATGACTTAAAATATGTAGCTATGAGCTTTTGAATATTATTATGTAACTTAACTTCAATTTTAGAACTTTTTACTTGTTTTAAATTCCAACGGGTCCACTATAATGCCCATTTAGGCATGCATGTCTTAAACCCAACAAAACGACCACAAAATAGTATTAAATCAAATTTTATGAGTTAAAATATTTGATGATGGGCTTTTGAATATGATTATAAAGCTTAACTTCAATTTTAGAACTTTTTTACTCGGTTAAAATTCCAACGGGTCCACTAATTACCCTTTAGACATGTTTGCCTTAAACCCAACAAAATGGCCACAAATAAGATTAAATAAAATGCTATGAGTTAAAATATTTGTTTATGGGCTTTTAAATATGATTATATAGCTTAACCTAAATTTTAGAACTTTTTACTATGTTAAAATTCCAATGGGACCACTATAAGCCCATTTAGACATGCACACCTTAAAGCCAACAAAATGACCACAAAATAAGATCAAATCAAATTTTATGAGTTAAAAATTTTTGATTATGGGCTTTTGAACATGATTATATAGTTTAACCTCAATTTCAGAACTTTTTATAGTGTTTAAAATTCCAACGGTCCACAATAAAGCCTATTTATACATGCACACCTTAAAACCCAACAAAATGGCTAAAAAATAAGATTAAATCAAATTATATGAGTTAAAATATTTGATTATGGTCTGTTGAACATGATTATATAGCTTAACCTCATTTTTTAGAACTTTTTACTCGGTTAAAATTTCAACGGGTCCACTATAAAACCCATTTAGACATGCACGCCTTAAAACCCCCAACAAAATGAAAAAAAAATAAGATTAAAACACATTTTATGACTTAAAATATGTAGCTATGAGCTTTTGAATATTATTATGTAACTTACTTAACTTTTTAACGGGTTTTTTCAATTTTAGAACTTTTTACTTGTTTTAAATTCCAACGGTCCACTATAATGCCCATTTAGGCATGCATGTCTTAAACCCAACAAAACGACCACAAAATAGTATTAAATCAAATTTTATGAGTTAAAAAATTTTTGATGGGCTTTTGAATATGATTATAAAGCTTAACTTCAATTTTTTTACTTTTTAAAATTTTACTATAAACCCATTTAAAATTCCGGGTCCACTAATTACCCTTTAACATGTTTGCCTTAAACCCAACAAAATGTTAAAACAAATAAGATTAAATAAAATTTATGAGTTAAAATATTTGTTTATGGGCTTTTAAATATGATTATATAGCTTAACCTAAATTTTAGAACTTTTTACTATGTTAAAATTCCAATGGGACCACTATAAGCCCATTTAGACATGCACACCTTTAAACCCAACAAAATGACCACAAAATAAGATCAAATCAAATTTTATGAGTAAATTTTTTTTTGATTATGGGCTTTTGAACATGATTATATAGTTTAACCTCAATTTTAGAACTTTATAGTTGTTTTTAAAATTCCAACGGGTCCACAATAAAGCCTATTTATACATGCACAAAAAAAACCCAAAAAATGGCTAAAAAATAAGATTAAATCAAATTATATGAGTTAAAATATTTGATTATGGGCTGTTGAACATGATTATATAGCTTAACCTCACCTTTTTTTAGAACTTTTTACTCGGTTAAAATTTCAACGGGTCCACTATAAAACCCATTTAGACTTAAACCCCAACAAAATGGCCTTAAAACCCCAACAAAAAAAAATAAAAAAATAAGATTAAAACACATTTTATGACTTAAAATATGTAGCTATGAGCTTTTGAATATTATTATATAACTTAACTTCAATTTTAGACTTTTTTTTTTACTTGTTTTAAATTCCAACGGGTCCACTATAATGCCCATTTAGGCATGCATGTCTTAAACACAAAAAACGACCACAAAATAGTATTAAATCAAATTTTATGAGTTAAAATATTTGATGATGGGCTTTTGAATATGATTATAAAGCTTAACTTCAATTTTAGAACTTTTTACTGTTTTAAAATTCCAACGGGTCCACTAATTACCCTTTAGACATGTTTTTAAAAACCCAACAAAATGGCCAAAATAAGATTAAATAAAATTTATGAGTTAAAATAAATTTGATTATGGGCTTTTAAATATGATTATATAGCTTTAAATTTTTAACTTTTTACTTTTTTAAATTCCAATGGGTCCACTATAAGCCCATTTAAGACATTTTTAAACCCAACAAAATGACAAAAAAATAAGATTAAATCAAATTTTATGAGTTAAAATATTTGATTATGGGCTTTAAATATGATTATATAGTTTAACCTCAATTTTAGAACTTTTTTTACTATGTTTAAAATTTGGGTCCACTATAAAGCCCATTTAGACATGACACCTTAAACCCAACAAAATGACCAAAAAAAATAAGATCAAATCAAATTTTATGAGTTAAAATTTTTTTTATTATGGCTTTTGAACATGATTATATAGTTTAACCTCAATTTTAGAACTTTTTAAAATTCAACGGGTCCACTATAAAACCCATTTAGAAATTTAAAAACCCCAAACGGGTCCACAATAAAAGCCTATTTATACATGCACAATTTTTAAAATTATAAACAAAATAAATTTTTAAAAAATAAGATTAAATCAAATTATATGAGTTAAAATATTTGATTATGGGCTTTTGAAATGATTATATTATTTAACATGATTTTAACTTTTTATTTTTAGACTTTTTTACTCGGTTAAAATTTCAACGGGTCCACTATAAAACCCATTTAGACATGCACTTTAAACCCCCAACAAAATGGCAAAAAATAAGATTAAAACACATTTTATGACTTAAAATATGTAACTATGAGCTTTTGAATATTATTATGTAACTTAACTTCAATTTTAGAACTTTTTTACTCGGTTAAAATTCCAACGGGTCCACTATAATGCCCATTTAGGCATGCATGTCTTAAACCCAACAAAACGACCACAAAATAGTATTAAATCAAATTTTATGAGTTAAAATATTTGATGATGGGCTTTTGAATATGATTATAAAGCTTAACTTCAATTTTAGAACTTTTTTTTTAACTCAACGGGTTAAAATTCCAACATGGGTCCACTAATTACCCTTTAGACATGTTTGCCTTAAAAAAAAAAAAAATAAAAAATAAAAATTAAATAAGATTAAATAAAATTTATGAGTTAAAATATTTGTTTATGGGCTTTTAAATATGATTATATAGCTTAACCTAAATTTTAGAACTTTTTACTATGTTAAAATTCCAATGGGACCACTATAAGCCCATTTAGACATGCACACCTTAAACCCAACAAAATGACCACAAAATAAGATCAAATCAAATTTTATGAGTTAAAATTTTTGATTATGGGCTTTTGAACATGATTATATAGTTTAACCTCAATTTTAGAACTTTATAGTTTTTAAAATTCCAACGGGTCCACAATAAAGCCTATTTATACATGCACACCTTAAAACCCAAAAAAAAATGGCTAAAAATAAGATTAAATCAAATTATATGAGTTAAAATATTTGATTATGGGCTGTTGAACATGATTATATAGCTTAACCTCATTTTAGAACTTTTTACTCGGTTAAAATTTCAACGGGTCCACTATAAAACCCATTTAGACATGCATGCCTTAAACCCAAAAAAAAAAAAACAACAAAAAAAATGGGCTTTTGAAAAATAAGATTAAAACACAATTTTAGAATTGTTTTTTAAAATATGTAGCTATAAAGCATTTTTGCATACTTAAATATTATGTAAAAAATAAGATTAAATCAAACTTCAATTTTTTGAATATTTTTACTTGTTTTAGAATTGTTTTAAATTCCAACGGTCCACTATAATGCCCATTTAGGCATGCATGCATGTCTTAAACCCAACAAAACGACCACAAAATAGTATTAAATCAAATTTTATGAGTTAAAATATTTGATGATGGGCTTTTGAATATGATTATAAAGCTTAACTTCAATTTTAGAACTTTTTACTCGGTTAAAATTCCAACGGGTCCACTAATTACCCTTTAGACATGTTTGCTTTAAAAACAAAATGGCCACAAATAAGATTAAATAAAATGCTATGAGTTAAAATATTTGTTTATGGGCTTTTAAATATGATTATATAGCTTAACCTAAATTTTAGAACTTTTTACTGTTTAAATTTCAAATGGGACCACTATAAGCCCATTTAGACATGCACACCTTAAAACAACAAAAACCACAAAATAAGACCAAACAAAAACAAAATAAGATCAAATCAAATTTTATGAGTTAAAATTTTTGATTTAAAATTTTTGATTATGGGCTTTTGAACATGATTATATAGTTTAACCTCAATTTAGAAGAACTTTATAGTTTGTTAACCAACGGGGGTCCACAATAAAGCCCTATTTATACATGCACACCTTAAAACCCAACAAAAAAAAAAAAATAAGATTAAATCAAATTATATGAGTTAAAATATTTGATTATGGGCTGTTGAACATGATTATATAGCTTAACCTCATTTTTAGAACTTTTTTTTACTCGGTTAAAATTTCAACGGGTCCACTATAAAACCCATTTAGACATGCACGCCTTAAACCCCCAACAAAAAAATAAAAAAATAAGATTAAAACACATTTTATGACTTAAAATATGTGATTATGAGCTTTTGAATATTATTATATAACTTAACTTCAATTTTAGAACTTTTTACTTGTTTTAAATTCCAACGGGTCCACTATAATGCCCATTTAGGCATGCATGTCTTAAACCCAACAAAAAAACGACCACAAAAAATAGTATTAAATCAAATTTTATGAGTTAAAATATTTGATGATGGGCTTTTGAATATGATTGATTTAAGCTTAACTTCAATTTTTTAGAACTTTTTACTCGGTTTAAAATTCCAACGGGTCCCTATAAACCCCCTTTAGACATGTTTTAAACCCAACAAAATGGCCAAAAAATAAATTAAAAAAATTTTATGAGTTAAAATATTTGAGCTTTTGAATAAAATCAATTTTAGAACTTTTTATGGGCTTTTAAGCCCATTTAATATGTCTTAAACCCAACAAAAATTATAAAGATTTTAAAATTTTTAGTTAAAAATTTTTTTATGGAACTTTTAAATATGATTAAAATTATTTAAAAATTTAAATAACCACTATAAGCCCATTTAGACATGCACACCTTAAACCCAACAAAATGACCACAAAATAAGATCAAATCAAATTTTATGAGTTAAAATTTTTGATTATGGGCTTTTGAACATGATTATATAGTTTAACCTCAATTTTAGAACTTTATAGTTGTTAAAATTCCAACGGGTCCACAATAAAGCCTATTTATACATGCACACCTTAAAACCCAACAAAATGGCTAAAAAAAATAAGATTAAATCAAATTATATGAGTTAAAATATTTGATTATGGGCTGTTGAACATGATTATATAGCTTAACCTCATTTTTAGAACTTTTTTTTACTCGGTTAAAATTTCAACGGGTCCACTATAAAACCCATTTAGACACACATGCCTTAAACCCCCAACAAAATGAAAAAAATAAGATTAAAACACATTTTATGACTTAAAAAATATTTGATTATGCTTTTGAATATTATTATTATAACTTAACTTCAATTTTAGAACTTTTTACTTGTTTTAAATTCCAACGGGTCCACTATAATGCCCATTTAGGCATGCATGTCTTAAACCCAACAAAACGAAAATAGTATTAAATCAAAAGTTAAAAATATTAAATCAAAATTTTATGAGTTAAAATATTTGATGATGGGCTTTTGAATATGATTATAAAAGATTTAACTTCAATTTTTAGAACTTTTTACTTGTTAAAATTCCAACGGGTCCACTATAATTACCCCTTTAGACATGTTTGCCTTAAACCCAACAAAATGGCCAAAAAAAATAAGATTAAATAAAATTTTATGAGTTAAAATATTTGTTTATGGGCTTTTAAATATGATTATTAGCTTAACTTCAATTTTAGAACTTTTTTTTATGTTAAAATTCCAATGGGTCCATTATAATTTTTAGACATGAACTTAAACCCAACAAAACAAAAAACAAAAAAATAAATTAAATAAAAATTTTATGAGTTAAAATATTTGATTTTATTTTTTTAAATATGATTATATAGTTTAACCTAAATTTTAGAACTTTTTACTATGTTAAAATTCAAATGGGACCACTATAAGCCCATTTAGACATGCACACCTTAAACCCAACAAAATGACCAAAAAATAAGATCAAATCAAATTTTATGAGTTAAAATTTTTGATTATGGGCTTTTGAACATGATTATATAGTTTAACCTCAATTTTAGAACTTTATAGTTTGTTAAAATTCCACGGGGTCCACAATAAAGCCTATTTATACATGCACACCTTAAAACCCAACAAAATGGCTAAAAAATAAGATTAAATCAAATTATATGAGTTAAAAATATTTGATTATTGGCTGTTGAACATGATTATATTATAATTTTAGAACTCATTTTTAGAACACTTTTTTTTACTCGGTTAAAATTTCAACGGGTCCACTATAAAACCCATTTAGACATGCACGCCTTAAAAAACCCCCAAAAAAACCCAAAAAAATTTAAAAATAAGATTTAAAAAACATTTTATGACTAAAAAATATGTAGCTATGAGCTTTTGAATATTATTATGTAACTTAACTTCAATTTTAGAACTTTTTACTTGTTTTAAATTCCAACGGGTCCACTATAATGCCCATTTTAGGCATAATGTCTTAAACCCAACAAAACGACCACAAAATAGTATTAAATCAAATTTTATGAGTTAAAATATTTGATGATGGGCTTTTGAATATGATTATAAAGCTTAACTTCAATTTTAACTTTTTTTTACTCGGTTAAAATTCCAACGGGTCCACTAATTACCCTTTAGACATGTTTGCCTTAAACCCAACAAAATGGCCACAAATAAGATTAAATAAAATGCTATGAGTTAAAATATTTGTTTATGGCTTTTTAAATATGATTATATAGCTTAACCTAAATTTTAGAACTTTTTTACTATGTTAAAATTCCAATGGGACCACTATAAGCCCATTTAGACATGCACACCTTAAACCCAACAAAATGACCACAAACATAAGATTTAAACCCAACAAAATGACCACAAAATAAGATCAAATCAAATTTTATGAGTTAAAATTTTTGATTATTTTTTTGAACATGATTATATAGTTTAACCTCAATTTCAGAACTTTTTATAGTTTTGATTATGGCTTTTGAAAAATTCCAACGGGTCCACAATAAAGCCTATTTATACATGCACACCTTAAACCCCCAAAAAAATAAAAAAAATATAAATTAAAAATTAAGATTAAATCAAATTTATGGCTGTTAAAATATTTGATTATGGGCTGTTGATTTTATGATTTTATAGGTTAAAATTTCATTTTTAGAACTTTTTATTTTTGCGGTTAAAATTTCAACGGGTCCACTATAAAACCCATTTAGACATTTTGAACATGATTTTAAACCCCAAAACAAAATGGCTTTTAAAAAAAATAAGATTAAAACACATTTTATGACTTAAAAAAATATGTAGCTATGAGCTTTTGAATATTATTATAGCTTTTTATTAACTTATTTTTCAATTTTAGAACTTTTTACTTGTTTTAAATTCCAACGGGTCCACTATAATGCCCATTTAGGCATGCATGTCTTAAACCCAACAAAAAACGACCACAAAAAATAGTATTAAATCAAATTTTATGAGTTAAAATATTTGATGATGGGGCTTTTGAATATGATTATAAAGCTTAACTTCAATTTTAGAACTTTTTACTCGGTTAAAATTAAAATTCCAACGGGTCCACTAATTACCTTTTTAGACATGTTTGCCTTAAACCCAACAAAATAAGATTAAACAAATAAGATTAAATAAAATGCTATGAGTTAAAATATTTGTTTATGGGCTTTTAAATATGATTATATAGCTTAACCTAAATTTTAGAACTTTTTACTATGTTAAAATTCCAATGGGACCACTATAAGCCCATTTAGACATGCACACCTTAAACCCAACAAAATGACCACAAAATAAGATCAAATCAAATTTTATGAGTTAAATTTTTTGATTAAAATTTTTGATTTGGGCTTTTGAACATGATTATATAGTTTAACCTCAATTTTAGAACTTTATAGTCTGTTAAAATTCCAACGGGTCCACAATAAAGCCTATATTTATACATGCACACCTTAAAACCCAAAAAATGGCTAAAAAATAAGATTAAATCAAATTATATGAGTTAAAATATTTGATTATGGGCTGTTGAACATGATTATATAGCTTACCTCATTTTTTTTTAGAACTTTTTACTCGGTTAAAATTTCACGGGTCCACTATAAAACCCATTTAGACACATGCACGCCTTAAACCCCAACAAAATGGCGAAAAATAAGCAAAAAATAAGATTAAAACACATTTTATGACTTAAAATATGTAGCTATGAGCTTTTGAATATTATTATGTAACTTAACTTCAATTTTAGAACTTTTTACTTGTTTTAAATTCCAACGGGTCCACTATAATGCCCATTTAGGCATGCATGTCTTAAACCCAACAAAACGACCAAAAAATAGTATTAAATCAAATTTTATGAGTTTAAAAAATATTTGATGATGGGGCTTTTGAATATGATTATAAAGCTTAACTTCAATTTTATTTTTTTTTACTCGGTTTAAAATTCCAACGGGTCCACTAATTACCCTTTAGACATGTTTGCCTTAAACCCAACAAAATGGCAAAAAAAAAAACAAATAAGATTTAAATAAAATAAAATGTTTATGAGCTTTTAAAAATATTTGTTTATTAATTTTTTTAATATATTAAAATTCTAAATTTTAACTATACTTAAAACCCAACAAAATTAAAAAATAAGATTAAATAAATTTTAGAACTTTTTACTTTTATGATTAAAATTCAAATGGGACCACTAAAAAGCCCATTTAGACAAACACCTTAAACCCAACAAAATGACCAAAAAAATAAGATCAAATCAAATTTTATGAGTTAAAATTTTTGATTATGGGCTTTTGAACATGATTATATAGTTTAACCTCAATTTTAGAACTTTTTAGTTTTTTAAAATTCCAACGGGTCCACAATAAAGCCTATTTATACATGCACACCTTAAAACCCAACAAAATGGCTAAAAAAATAAGATTAAATCAAATTATATGAGTTAAAATATTTGATTATTATGTTGAACATGTTGAACATGATTATATAGCTTAACCTCATTTTTAGAACTTTTTACTCGGTTAAAATTTCAACGGGTCCACTATAAAACCCATTTAGATGCACGCCTTTAAACCCCCAACAAAAAAAAAAATAAAAAAATAAGAAATTTTTTGATTAAAAACATTTTATGACTTAAAATATGTAGCTATGAGCTTTTGAATATTATTATGTAACTTAACTTCAATTTTAGAACTTTTTTTTTACTTGTTTTAAATTCCAACGGGCCCCACTATAATGCCCATTTAGGCATGCATGTCTTAAACCCAACAAAACGACCACAAAATAGTATTAAATCAAATTTTATGAGTTAAAATATTTGATGATGGGCTTTTGAATATGATTATAAAGCTTAACTTCAATTTTAGAACTTTTTTACTCGGTTAAAATTTCAACGGGTCCACTAATTACCCTTTAGACATGTTTGCCTTAAAACCCAACAAAAAAGATAAAACAAATAAGATTAAATAAAATGCTATGAGTTAAAATATTTGTTTATGGGCTTTTAAATATGATTATATAGCTTAACCTAAATTTTAGAACTTTTTACTATGTTAAAATTCCAATGGGACCACTATAAGCCCATTTAGACATGCACACCTTAAACCCAACAAAATGACCACAAAATAAGATCAAATCAAATTTTATGAGTTAAAATTTTTGATTATGGGCTTTTGAACATGATTATATAGTTTAACCTCAATTTTAGAACTTTTTTTCTGTTAAAATTCCAACGGGTCCACAAAAAAGCCTATTTATACATGCACACCTTAAAACCCAACAAAATGGCTAAAAAATAAGATTAAATCAAATTATATGAGTTAAAATATTTGATTATGGGCTTTTGAACATGATTATATAGCTTAACCTCATTTTTTAGAACTTTTTACTTGGTTAAAATTTCAACGGGTCCACTATAAAACCCATTTAGACATTTGCTTTAAACCCCAACAAAAAAAAAAAGATTAAAACAATTTTATGACTTAAAATATTTTATGAGCTTTTTATTTGATAAATTAAAATTTTGAACATGATTATTATAACTTAATTCAATTTTTTAGAACTTTTTTTGTTTTAAATTCCAACGGGTTTATAAGCCCATTTAGACATGCATGTCTTAAACCCAACAAAACGACCACAAAATAGTATTAAATCAAATTTTATGAGTTAAAATATTTGATTATGGGCTTTTGAAAATTTTTAACCAATTTTAAAACTTTTTAACATTTAAAAAAAAACCCCAACAAAATGGAAAAACTTAAAAATTTATTTAACATTTATGCTTTTTTATAAAAAAAAACAAAAAAACAAAAATAAGATTAAATAACATTTTATGACTTAAAATATTTTTTATGAAATTTTTTAAATATTATTATGTTTTAACTTCAATTTTAGAATTTTTTACTTGTTTTAAATTCCAACGGGTCCTATAAATGCCCATTTAGGCATGCATGTCTTAAACCCAACAAAACGACCACAAAATAGTATTAAATCAAATTTTATGAGTTAAAATATTTGATGATGGGCTTTTGAATATGATTATAAAGCTTAACTTCAATTTTAGAACTTTTTACTCGGTTAAAATTCCAACGGGTCCACTAATTACCCTTTAGACATGTTTGCCTTAAACCCAAAAAAAATACAAATAAGATTAAATAAAATGCTATGAGTTAAAATATTTGTTTATGGGCTTTTAAATATGATTTATAGCTTATAGAACTTTAACCTATTTAAATTTTAGAACTTTTTACTATGTTAAAATTTCCAATGGGACCACTATAAGCCCATTTAGATGACAAACATTTTTAAAAAAAAACAAAATGACCACAAAATAAGATCAAATCAAATTTTATGAGTTAAAATTTTTGATTATGGGCTTTTGAACATGATTATATAGTTTAACCTCAATTTTAGAACTTTATAAAATGTTAAAATTCCAACGGGTCCACAATAAAGCCTATTTATACACACCTTAAAAAACCCAACAAAATGGCTAAAAAATAAGATTAAATCAAATTATATGAGTTAAAATATTTGATTATGGGCTGTTGAACATGATTATATAGCTTAACCTCATTTTTAGAACTTTTTTTACTCGGTTAAAATTTCAACGGGTCCTACTATAAAACCCATTTAGACATGCACGCCTTAAACCCCCCAAAACAAAATGAAAAAAAAAATAAGATTAAAACACATTTTATGACTTAAAATATGTAGCTATGAGCTTTTGAATATTATTATGTAACTTAACTTCAATTTTAGAACTTTTTACTTGTTTTAAATTCCAACGGGTCCACTATAATGCCCATTTTTAGGCATGCATGTCTTAAACCCAACAAAACGACCACAAAATAGTATTAAATCAAATTTTATGAGTTAAAAATTTTTGATATGGCTTTTGATGGGCTTTTGAATATGATTAACCCATTTAAAGCTTAAACTTCAATTTTAGAACTTTTCAAATTTTATGAGTTAAAAATTCCAACGGGTCCACTAATTACCCTTTAGACATGTTTGCCTTAAACCCAAAAAAATTAACAAATAAGATTAAATAAAATGCTATGAGTTAAAAAATATTTGTTTATTGGGCTTTTAAATATGATTATATATAACCTAATTTTTTTAGAACTTAATTTAAAATTTTTTTATAAGCCCATTTAGACATGTTAAAATTCCAATGGGACCAACTATAAGCCCATTTAAACATGAACACCTTAAACCCAACAAAATGACCAAAAATAAGATCAAATCAAATTTTTTATGTTAAAATTTTTGATTATGGGCTTTTGAACATGATTATATAGTTTAACCTCAATTTAGAACTTTTTATAGTATATTAAAAAATTCCAACGGGTCCACAATAAAACAATAAAACCACAATAAAGCCTATTTATACACACCTTAAAACCTTAAAAACAAAAATGGCTAAAAATAAGATTAAATCAAATTATATGAGTTAAAATATTTGATTATGGGCTGTTGAACATGATTATATAGCTTAACCTCATTTTTTTTTTTTTTTTTTTTCGGTTAAAATTTCAACGGGTCCACTATAAAACCCATTTAGACATGCACGCCTTAAACCCCCAACAAAAAACCCAATGGCGAAAAATAAGATTAAAACACAATTTATGACTTAAAATATGTAGCTATGAGCTTTTGAATATTATTATATAACTTAACTTCAATTTTAGAACTTTTTACTTGTTTTAAATTCCAACGGGTCCACTATATAATGCCCAGGCATGCATGCATGTCTTAAACCCAACAAAACGACCACAAAATAGTATTAAATCAAATTTTATGAGTTAAAATATTTGATGATGGGCTTTTGAATATGATTATAAAGCTTAACTTCAATTTTAGAACTTTTTACTCGGTTAAAATTCCAACGGGTCCACTAATTACCCTTTAGACATGTTTGCCTTAAACCCAACAAAATGGCCACAAATAAGATTAAATAAAATGCTATGAGTTAAAATATTTGTTTATGGGCTTTTAAATATGATTATATAGCTTAACCTAAATTTTTTTTTTTTACTATGTTAAAATTCAATGGGACCACTATAAGCCCATTTAGACATGCACACCTTAAACCCAACAAAATGACCACAAAATAAGATCAAGTTCATTTTTTTATGAGTTAAAATTTTTGATTATGGGCTTTTGAACATGATTATATAGTTTAACCTCAATTTCAGAACTTTATAGTTATTAAAATTCCAACGGGTCCACAATAAAGCCTATTTATACATGCACACCTTAAAACCCAACAAAAAAATAAAAAAAAAATAAGATTAAATCAAATTATATGAGTTAAAATATTTGATTATGGGCTGTTGAAATGATGATTATATAGCTTAACCTCATTTTTAGAACTTTTTACTCGGTTAAAATTTCAACGGGTCCACTATAAAACCCATTTAGACATGCACTTTAAACCCCCCAAAAAAATGGAAAAATAAGATTAAGATTAAAACACATTTTATGACTTTAAAATATGTAGCTATGAGCTTTTGAATATTATTATGTAACTTAACTTCAATTTTAGAACTTTTTACTTGTTTTAAATTCCAACGGGTCCACTATAATGCCCATTTAGGCATGCATGTCTTAAACCCAACAAAAACGACCACAAAATAGTATTAAATCAAATTTTATGAGTTAAAATATTTGATGATGGGCTTTTGAATATGATTATAAAGCTTAACTTCAATTTTAGAACTTTTTACTCGGTTAAAATTTCAACGGGTCCACTAATTACCCTTTAGACATGTTTGCCTTAAACCCAACAAAATGGCCACAAATAAGATTAAATAAAATGCTATGAGTTAAAATATTTGTTTATGGGCTTTTAAATATGATTATATAGCTTAACCTAAATTTTAGAACTTTTTACTATGTTAAAATTCCAATGGGACCACTATAAGCCCATTTAGACACAACAAACACACCTTAAACCCAACAAAATGATGATTAAAACAAAATAAGATCAAATCAAATTTTATGAGTTAAAATTTTTTTTGATTATGGGCTTTTGAACATGATTATATAGTTTAACCTCTCATTTCAGAATTTATAGTTTGTTAAAATTCCAACGGGTCCACAAAAAAAGCCTATTTATACATGCACACCTTAAAACCCAACAAAATGGCAAAATGGCTAAAAAAAATAAGATTAAATCAAATTATATGAGTTAAAATATTTGATTATGGGCTGTTGAACATGATTATATAGCTTAACCTCATTTTTAGAACTTTTTTACTATTTTTTAAAATTTCAACGGGTCCACTATAAAACCCATTTAGACATGCATTTTTAAACCCCCCCAACAAAAATAAAAAAAAAATAAGATTAAAACACATTTTATGACTTAAAATATGTAGCTATGAGCTTTTGAATATTATTATGTAACTTAACTTCAATTTTAGAACTTTTTTTACTTGTTTTAAATTCCACGGGTCCACTATAATGCCCATTTAGGCATGCATGTCTTAAAACCCAACAAAACGACCACAAAATAGTATTAAATCAAATTTTATGAGTTAAAATATTTGATGATGGGCTTTTGAATATGATTATAAAGCTTAACTTCAATTTTAGAACTTTTTATTAAAAACCCAACAAAATGATTATAAAGCTTAACTTTTAAAATTTTAGAACTTTTTACGGTTTAAAATTCCAACGGGTCCACTAATTACCCTTTAGACATGTTTGCCTTAAACCCAACAAAATGGCCACAAATAAGATTAAATAAAATGCTATGAGTTAAAATATTTGTTTATGGGCTTTTAAATATGATTATATAGCTTAACCTAAATTTTAGAACTTTTTACTTTTTACTATGTTAAAATTCCAATGGGACCACTATAAGCCCATTTAGACATGCACACCTTAAACCCAACAAAATGACCACAAAATAAGATCAAATCAAATTTTATGAGTTAAAATTTTTGATTATGGGCTTTTGAACATGATTATATAGTTTAACCTCAATTTTTAACTTTATACTTTTAGTACATTAAAATTCCAACGGGTCCACAATAAAGCCTATTTATACATGCACACCTTAAAACCCCAACAAAAAATGGCTAAAAAATAAGATTAAATCAAATTATATGAGTTAAAATATTTGATTATGGGCTGTTGAACATGATTATATCATTTTTTTAACCTCATTTTTAGAACTTTTTAAAACGGTTAAAATTTCAACGGGTCCACTATAAAACCCATTTAGACATGCACATTTTAAAACCCCCAACAAAATGAAAAAAAAAAGATTAAAAAACACATTTTATGACTTAAAATATGTAGCTATGAGCTTTTGAATATTATTATGTAACTTAACTTCAATTTTAGAACTTTTTACTTGTTTTAAATTCCAACGGGTCCACTATAATGCCCATTTAGGCATGCATGTCTTAAAAACCCAACAAAAACGACCACAAAATAGTATTAAATCAAATTTTATGAGTTAAAATATTTGATGATGGGCTTTTGAATATGATTATAAAGCTTAACTTCAATTTTAGAACTTTTTTTTTTCGGTTAAAATTCCAAGGTCCCACTTTAATTACCCTTTAGACATGTTTGCCTTAAACCCAACAAAATGGCCACAAATAAGATTAAATAAAATGCTATGAGTTAAAATATTTGTTTATGGGCTTTTAAATATGATTATATAGCTTAACCTAAATTTTAGAACTTTTTACTATGTTAAAATTCCAATGGGACCACTATAAGCCCATTTAGACATGCACACCTTAAAACCCAAAAAATGACCACAAAATAAGATCAAATCAAATTTTATGAGTTAAAATTTTTGATTATTATGGGCTTTTGAACATGATTATATAGTTTAACCTCAATTTCAGAACTTTTTATAGTTTGTTAAAATTCCAACGGGTCCACAATAAAAAGCCTATTTATACATGCACACCTTAAAACCCAACAAAATGCTAAAAAAAAAATAAGATTAAATCAAATTATATGAGTTAAAATATTTGATTATGGGCTGTTGAACATGATTATATAGCTTAACCTCATTTTTTTACTTTTTTTACTCGGTTAAAATTTCAACGGGTCCACTATAAAACCCATTTTAGACATGCACTTTAAAACCCCCAACAAAATGGATTAAAAAAAATAAGATTAAAACACATTTTATGACTTAAAATATGTAGCTATGATTTTTTTTGAATATTATTATGTAACTTAACTTCAATTTTAGAACTTTTTACTTGTTTTAAATTCCAACGGGTCCACTATAATGCCCATTTAGGCATGCATGTCTTAAACCCAACAAAACGACCACAAAATAGTATTAAATCAAATTTTATGAGTTAAAATATTTGATGATGGGCTTTTGAATATGATTATAAAGCTTAACTTCAATTTTAGAACTTTTTACTCGGTTAAAATTCCAACGGGTCCACTAATTAATTTTTTTAGACATGTTTGCCTTAAACCCAACAAAATGGCCACAAATAAGATTAAATAAAATGCTATGAGTTAAAATATTTGTTTATGGGCTTTTAAATATGATTATATAGCTTAACCTAAATTTTAGACTTTTTTTTACTATGTTAAAATTCCAAATGGGACCACTATAAGCCCATTTAGACATGCACACCTTAAACCCAACAAAATGACCACAAAATAAGATCAAATCAAATTTTATGAGTTAAATTTTTTTTGATTATGGGCTTTTGAACATGATTATATAGTTTAACCTCAATTTAGAACTTTTATAGTTTGTTAAAATTCCAACGGGTCCACAATAAAAAGCCTATTTATACATGCATTAAACTTTAAAAACCCAAAAAAAAAAAAAAAAAATAAGATTAAATCAAATTATATGAGTTAAAATATTTGATTATGGGCTGTTGAACATGATTATATAGCTTAACCTCATTTTTAGACTTTTTTTACTCGGTTAAAATTTCAACGGGTCCACTATAAAACCCATTTAGACATGCACGCCTTAAAACCCCAAACAAAATGGCGAATAAGATTAAAACACATTTTATGACTTAAAATATGTAGCTATGAGCTTTTGAATATTATTATGTAACTTAACTTCAATTTTAGAACTTTTTACTTGTTTTAAATTCCAACGGGTCCACTATAATGCCCATTTAGGCATGCATGTCTTAAAACCCAACAAAAACGACCACAAAATAGTATTAAATCAAATTTTATGAGTTAAAATATTTGATGATGGGCTTTTGAATATGATTATAAAGCTTAACTTCAATTTTAGAACTTTTTTTCGGTTAAAATTCCAACGGGTCCACTAATTACCCTTTAGACATGTTTGTTTAAACCCAACAAAAACAAAACAAATAAAATTTAAATAAGATTAAATAAAATGCTATGAGTTAAAATATTTGTTTATGGGCTTTTAAATATGATTATATAGCTTAACCTAAATTTTAGAACTTTTTACTATGTTAAAATTCCAAATGGGACCACTATAAGCCCATTTGACATGCACACCTTAAACCCAACAAAATGACCACAAAATAAGATCAAATCAAATTTTATGAGTTAAATTTTTTTTGATTATGGGCTTTTGAACATGATTATATAGTTTAACCTCAATTTCAGAACTTTATAGTTCATTAAAATTCCAACGGGTCCACAATAAAGCCTATTTATACATGCACACCTAAAAAACCCAACAAAATGGCTAAAAAATAAGATTAAATCAAATTATATGAGTTAAAATATTTGATTATGGGCTGTTGAACATGATTATATAGCTTAACCTCATTTTTAGAACTTTTTACTCGGTTAAAATTTCAACGGGTCCACTATAAAACCCATTTAGACATGCGCCTTAAACCCCCCAAAAAATGGCGAAAAAATAAAAATAAGATTAAAACACATTTTATGACTTAAAATATGTAGCTATGAGCTTTTGAATATTATTATGTAACTTAACTTCAATTTTAGAACAATTTTTTTTACTTGTTTTAAATTCCAACGGGTCCACTATATAATGCCCATTTAGGCATGCATGTCTTAAACCCAACAAAACGACCACAAAATAGTATTAAATCAAATTTTATGAGTTAAAATATTTGATGATGGGCTTTTGAATATGATTATAAAGCTTAACTTCAATTTTAGAACTTTTTTTTTACTCGGTTAAAATTCCAACGGGTCCGGGTCCACTAATTACCCTTTAGACATGTTTGCCTTAAACCCAACAAAATGGCCACAAATAAGATTAAATAAAATGCTATGAGTTAAAATATTTGTTTATGGGCTTTTAAATATGATTATATAGCTTAACCTAAATTTTAGAACTTTTTACTATGTTAAAATTCAAATGGGACCACTATAAGCCCATTTATAAGCCCATTTTACAACATGAACACAAAGATTTAAACCCAACAAAATGACCACAAAATAAGATCAAATCAAATTTTATGAGTTAAAATTTTTGATTATGGGCTTTTGAACATGATTATATAGTTTAACCTCAATTTTTCAGAACTTTTTTTTATAGTTGTTAAAATTCCAACGGGTCCACAATAAAGCCTATTTATACATGCACACCTTAAAACCCAACAAAATGGCTAAAAAATAAGATTAAATCAAATTATATGAGTTAAAATATTTGATTATGGGCTGTTGAACATGATTATATAGCTTAACCTCATTTTTAGAACTTTTTTTTTACTCGGTTAAAATTTCAACGGGTCCACTATAAAACCCATTTAGACATGCACGCCTTAAACCCCCAACAAAATGGCCGAAAAATAAGATTAAAACACATTTTATGACTTAAAATATGTAGCTATGAGCTTTTGAATATTATTATGTAACTTAACTTCAATTTTAGAACTTTTTACTTGTTTTAAATTCCAACGGGTCCACTATAATGCCCATTTAGGCATGCATGTCTTAAACCCAACAAAACGACCACAAAATAGTATTAAATCAAATTTTATGAGTTAAAATATTTGATGATGGGCTTTTGAATATGATTATAAAAGCTTAACTTCAATTTTAGAAACTTTTTACTCGGTTAAAATTCCAACGGTCCACTAATTACTTTTTAGACATGTTTGCCTTAAACCCAACAAAATGGCCACAAATAAGATTAAATAAAATGCTATGAGTTAAAATATTTGTTTATGGGCTTTTAAATATGATTATATACCTAAATTTTAACCTAAATTTTAGAACTTTTTACTATGTTAAAATTCAAATGGGACCACTATAAGCCCATTTAGACATGCACACCTTAAACCCAACAAAATGACCACAAAATAAGATCAAATCAAATTTTATGAGTTAAAATTTTTGATTATGGGCTTTTGAACATGATTATATAGTTTAACCTCAATTTCAGAACTTTATAGTTTGTTAAAATTCCAACGGGTCCACAATAAAGCCTATTTATACATGCACACCTTAAAACCCAACAAAATGGCTAAAAAATAAGATTAAATCAAATTATATGAGTTAAAATATTTGATTATGGGCTGTTGAACATGATTATATAGCTTAACCTCATTTTTAGAACTTTTTTACTCGGTTAAAATTTCAACGGGTCCACTATAAAACCCATTTAGACATGCACGCCTTAAAACCCCAACAAAAAAAAAAATAAGAAAAATAAGATTAAAACACATTTTATGACTTAAAATATGTAGCTATGAGCTTTTGAATATTATTATGTAACTTAACTTCAATTTTAGAACTTTTTACTTGTTTTAAATTCCAACGGGTCCACTATAATGCCCATTTAGGCATGCATGTCTTAAACCAAAACAAAACGACCACAAAATAGTATTAAATCAAATTTTATGAGTTAAAATATTTGATGATGGGCTTTTGAATATGATTATAAAGCTTAACTTCAATTTTAGAACTTTTTACTCGGTTAAAATTCCAACGGGTCCACTAATTACCCTTTAGACATGTTTGCCTTAAACCCAACAAAATGGCCACAAATAAGATTAAATAAAATGCTATGAGTTAAAATATTTGTTTGGGCTTTTGGGCTTTTAAATATGATTATATAGCTTAACCTAAATTTTAGAACTTTTTTTACTATGTTAAAATTCAAATGGGACCACTATAAGCCCATTTAGACATGCACACCTTAAACCCAACAAAATGACCACAAAATAAGATCAAATCAAATTTTATGAGTTAAAATTTTTGATTATGGGCTTTGAACATGATTATATGATTATATTTTTAACCTGTTAAAATTTTTCAAAACTTTATACATGTTTGTTAAAATTCCAACGGGTCCACAATAAAGCCTATTTATACATAAACACCTTAAAACCCAACAAAAAAAATAAGAAAAAATAAGATTAAATCAAATTATATGAGTTAAAATATTTGATTATGGGCTGTTGAACATGATTATATAGCTTAACCTCATTTTTAGAACTTTTTTACTCGGTTAAAATTTCAACGGGTCCACTATAAAACCCATTTAGACATACATGCCTTAAACCCCCAACAAAATGGCCGAAAAATAAGATTAAAACACATTTTATGACTTAAAATATGTAGCTATGAGCTTTTGAATATTATTATGTAACTTAACTTCAATTTTAGAACTTTTTACTTGTTTTAAATTCCAACGGGTCCACTATAATGCCCATTTAGGCATGCATGTCTTAAACCCAACAAAACGACCACAAAATAGTATTAAATCAAATTTTATGAGTTAAAATATTTGATGATGGGCTTTTGAATATGATTATAAAGCTTAACTTCAATTTTAGAACTTTTTACTCGGTTAAAATTCCAACGGGTCCACTAATTACCCTTTAGACATGTTTGCCTTAAACCCAACAAAATGGCCACAAATAAGATTAAATAAAATGCTATGAGTTAAAATATTTGTTTATGGGCTTTTAAATATGATTATATAGCTTAACCTAAATTTTAGAACTTTTTACTATGTTAAAATTCAATGGGACCACTATAAGCCCATTTAGACATGCACACCTTAAACCCAACAAAATGACCACAAAATAAGATCAAATCAAATTTTATGAGTTAAAATTTTTGATTATGGGCTTTTTTGAACATGATTATATAGTTTAACCTCAATTTCAGAACTTTATAGTAGTCTTATTAAAATTCCAACGGGTCCACAATAAAGCCTATTTATACATGCACACCTTAAAACCCAACAAAATGGCTAAAAAATAAGATTAAATCAAATTATATGAGCTAAAATATTTGATTATGGGCTGTTGAACATGATTATATAGCTTAACCTCATTTTTAGAACTTTTTTCGGTTAAAATTTCAACGGGTCCACTATAAAACCCATTTAGACATGCACGCCTTAA
>JAGYYJ010002387.1:0-15073 GCA_019671005.1 Hibiscus mutabilis
CATTAAATTATTGATTTGTAAAAATGATCATATACTGTTATAAAATAGTGTAATTCTTTAGGCATGTAAACAAAAAGAACGAACACGAATGAGGATATGTTCATGTTCGTTCATTTAATTCTAATCGAACAAATGAACGAACAAAAAACAACAAAGTGAACATAATTTCTTGTTCGTGTTCGTTTGTTAAGGAATGTAGTTTGTTCGTGTTCGTTAATGTCGTTCGTTAAAATGATAAACGGACGTAAATGAATACAAACGAACGAACATAAAAGGACATATATGGATAAATTTAAACGAACATAAACAAGCGAACATATGTGAATAAATTTATTTTTTTAAAATATAATACTTTTGTTATGAAAAAAATAATAAATATACATAGATATATGTGAATAGATTTAAACGAACATAAATGAACGGATTGCCGATCGTTCATGAACGTAAATGAACGAACAAGCTCTTTGTCTATGTTTGTTTATGTGTTTTTAATAAATAAACGCACATAAACGAAATTTCTGCCGAACGGTTCACGAACAGTTCGCTGAACGTTTGGTTCGTTTACAGCTCTATAACTATTTGATTATTTTATTGATCATTTTGTAATAATTTAATAAAATTTAATGATCATTTTATAACAGTTTAATAAAATTTAATAATCATTTTATAGCAGTTTGATAAATTTGATAGATATTTTTAACTTTTAAAAACAGTGACTAAGATAATCAACTTTTTAATAGTTTAGTGACTACTTATAAATTTTATTTTTTTTAATTTGTTCTGAATTAAATATCAATTACTAATTATAATTAATAAGTAACAAGGTTCAACATTGTTGAAGTTACTATGTAATTAGAAAGTAAGGGGACAAACGACTCTTTGTCGTTCATGTTAACCTATTTCGTTTGTAATTTTATTACCGATAATTATGATGCAATCCATCTGTGTATAACATAACAACGTAAATTTTATATAACGATCTCACACTATCGTTATTACATTTTCATACCGGAATTTAAACTCATATAAGATAGGACAATATAAATATTTTTAGTCACTAAGCCAATTAATGAATCTCAAATAAATCGTTTCTTTGAAAGTTATTTGTAATTAGATTTGATTATAATTATAGTTTTGACATGTTTAGATAACAAAGATCTCAATTACACTTTTTTTTATTTTTTATGAATATTATCAACAATCTTTAGAAAAAGTGCTTAAAAAGTTCTCGGTTAACGCTCTCTTCTTTTCTTAGGTTGTGAGTTCAATAACCTTTAAGGGTAAAATTCTCCTTCCCTAGGTAAGATTTGTTCAAAAAAGTTAGGGATTTTATTATTAATGGTATTAATTCACACATTGGAATTGTATTATTATTTTAGGATAAACTACGTAAATGATATATGAAGTTTTAAGATGTTTGCATTTGGTCATCGAATTTTTAAAACTTATAATATAGTCATTGATTTTTTAATTCGCTTTCAATTATCGTTAAAAACACTGGCGCGACACATTATCCTCTTTATCTCCTCTCTTTTTCCTCCATAGTTGAACCTTTCTCTTGTAATGTTTGACACTGAACCCACCGTCCACCACCTTAACATTCCTCCTATCTTTTTTAACGACATATTTCAAACACTTTGTTTAATACCGAGGGAGAGGTTGTTAGGGGCGGTTCAAAGATGAAGGGAAGGTTGTTAGAGGAGATTTAAAGATTTAAGGGTATGTGCAATTTATTAAAATGATGCCCTTAATTTAAAAAAACAAATGTTTGTTGACTTGTTGTGTTCGTAATAGACTGACTTTTAAGTAAAAATGAGTCTCACGGAACTCAAAATCCATGAAGTACAACATCATTTTGCTTTTTTTCATGTGCTTTATGACTCATCCATACCTAATTTGTTGCTTTCATTTGCAAGCATTTGATTTAATTCATTTTGAGTCTTCCTTTTTTAATGATATGTACAGTCGTTCTTATTGTACATGTTCAAAACCACTGTGGAGATTTTCACTTGTGTGTTTCCGGAGGGTAAGGGTGAAAGTGATGTTGCTACGTGAGAAAACACATTTTTATGCCAACAACGGTTGACATGTACGTGAAATGTTGTCAAGTGGATTATGCATACAAAGTGTTTGAAAGTTATCGTTTAAAAAAAGTCAAGAGGATGGTGAGGCGGTGGGATTAGAGTTGGGAATTGAAAAGAAAGGTTCAACCACGAAAAAAAAAATAGAAGAGATGAAAGAGATAATGTGTCTCTTCAGTTTTTTTATGACGATGATCATAAATTAAAAAATTAATGATTATGTTGTAAGTTTTAAATATTTGGTTACTAAAATATAAGTACCCTAAAAGTTTAAGGACAAATTCTGCGTTTACTCTTCTTCTTTTTTCTTTTTTTTTTCTTCTTCTTATTATTATGTTTTTTTTAAGAATATTTTTATTATGTTAGAATATACATGACTGTAGTTTTTTTAATAGACATGACTGTAGTTTTTATGTGCGTACACCTTACAATTCATTATTATTATTGCTATATGATAGGATTTTATCATGTATATTATATTATTGACTAATATTTACTTGAATGTGTAATTTTTTAGGGTTTAAGGTTATTTTTTATAATTATTATTTAGAATTTAAATTTTTATAAAAGTGTAATTAAAATTTGTACAATTAAATATAACATAAAGAATTAAGATGTAATTACATTGTTATTGTTAAATATGTATACATAATTAGAATTCTTAACAATTACATCAGAATGTTATTACAAAAATAGTAATTATATTTTCATGTAATTATGCTGTGGCGTCCAAAGTCATATTATGGCTAATATTATATGATTGTGAAAGTGATGGGATTTATATGAAATTTATTATTATTATTATTATTATTGACAAATCCTAAATATAATTTTAATCCTACCTATGGAGGGGAGGAGAAGAGAACTCTAAAGGAAGGAAGGGAGCGCTCATAGTGGGTCTAGAACTAGATGTGTAAATAAATAGAGCGTTCGATGAACCGTTCGTATAACGCTGGTTTATGTTCGTTTATTAAGCTAAATAAACGAGCATGAACAAATTTTTTATGTTCGTTTAATAAACGAACGAACATGAACAGAGGTTTGTTTGGTTCGTTTATGTTAACGAACAAGCTCGTTTATAGGCTAGTTTATAGGCTCGTTTATAAGCTCGTTTATAGGCTCGTTTATAGGATGAAAATGCTTGTGGATGTATCTAAATACTATGTGTTGTTGTTGTTAAGGATGTTATATAAGATCATGTTGAAATGTAACTTTTATTTTATTTATTTATTGTTAATTTAGTTAACATTTCTGAACATATACACTAACACGTTTGTGAACAATAAACGAACACATTCGCGAACACTTAAACGAACACGTTCGTGAACACTTAAACAACACACGTTCATGAACACTTAACCGAACACACGTTCACGAACACTTAAATGAACACGTTCGCGAACACTTAAACGAACACGTTCGGGAACACTTAAACAAACATGTTCGTGAACACTAAACAAACGAACACGAACATCTTTCAAAAAATAAATAAATGAACACGAACACAATATTAAAAATTTAAACGAATATGAACACCTTTAAAAATAAACAAACGAACACGAACATAGTCTTGTTCGTTCAAGCTCGGTTCATTTACACTCTTATCTAGAACTTATGACCTAAGAGAATATGAGGGAACAAAAATAAACAACTTGACTAACCGGCCAAATGTTATTGCTCATGACATTTATTAATTGATATATGAATAACTATGAATTTTTATTTGTGAATTTTACTTATGTGTCATCAAGTTTGTTATTAAAAAAAACTGTTTGTCTTGTTAGTTTTGCTCCATTCTCTAAAATCAATGTAAGCATAATAAATTTAAGATATTTTTTATTGGATCTGATTCATTTCATTAGGTGAACTTAAACATAACAAATTTAAGACATATTTTTTATTGGATCTAGTTCATTCTTTAAACTAAATGCAAGCATAATAAATTTAAAACATGAAAAATGAAACGATAATAACCACCATAAACATGATCATATAATTATTCTAATCACTGTATGTGGAAACATAGAAATAAAATAATATAGCAATAACATGTTATGACCCTAAACCTCCATGCCAGGTCAGCAGCAACATGTGGCAAGGAAGAGTACACGTGTGAAGGGCTTGGTGGTTACAATAGTTGCTATTAAAAGGGCACTAGAAGATAGAGGGAAGTCATGAACAAATTTAAAAACCGTTATCTCCTTTCTCTGTTTCTAATTATTTTTTTAATCTTTTCTTATCTCCTCTTTTCTCTTTTACTGTAATTTCTTGTTTTTCAATGAAATTCAATTTGAGTCTTGAGTTTAGACTTTGAGTATTTAAGTTCATAACATTTGGAGCTTTCATTGAGAGTCAAAACCCATGACGACCATCATCGAAACATATGAAGCGAACACAAGAATAATGAAGCAAAATAGCGAGACGCTCCAAAAAATACTCAGACAACTAAAATCGATGTCGGCCCAACTTGGTATATTGGATGCAAATAAAATAAGTGAAGCAAGTGAAGTTGCGTCTCAACAAGGTCCACCGGGAATGGAGATCCACCATGTGTTCGATGAATTATCATCACTAGTTGACAATGAAATTGCAGAACAAAATTTTCAAGGTGGTGAGAGTTTTGATTTTTCAATTGATACACCAAAGGTCATAGATTTATCTAAGACCAACGACTCAGCAGAAAATCATGTTGATCAAACTATTAGAACACAAGGGCAATTATCGAACGAGGTTGAGGATTTGTATTTAACAAGCGGCAAGAGTCTTTTCCATAGCAGTAAGTGCCACAACCATGATTTTGAAGTCGATTTTCAAACTGACAAATATTCAGGATTGAACACATTGATGTTCTACGTGCCGCATGTCTGTGATAATGGATACGGGGTTGCATATAAGAATTTATCTGTTATATATCTAGTATTTAGAATTGTTAATGTTGGGACAAACCTTAAAGGTATTTACTCATGGGTGTTTACACATGTGAAGTCATTGCCTAATATTGATGACTCTTACAAGTTTAGACTTTTGCTAATGGGAAAGTGTAACCCCCTAAACCCTGCCATGAAGAAAAGGCCGAATTTAGGAAGTTACCATTGAAAACTTTACCCTTAAGAAACCATTTTTATTTATAATAAATCATAATAATTGTAAAATAATTAAATACTTAATAATTCGTCAAAACTCAAGCGTTAAAATGATATCTAAAAAATTGATAATATAAAAGAATTAAAATTTATAAATAAACTATCTCAAAACGTTATTAAAAATCCAACAATAATATTATAGTTTGAAAGTTTAAATAAAACACCTGAATGTAAAAATTATGCATGTATACTGAAAATATCTTCAATTTCCAAATATATCAAAGTTTCCCCAATAATAATAATAAACAAGTCTTAAAAATAATATAGCCCATAATGAAGATAAAATTAAATCGATAAAACAAAGAGATCATCCGGGTACCAAGTCGCCTAGAGTCCAAGATATCTGTAAGAAAAAAACTATTGGGGAGTAAGCTATAAGGCTCAGTGTGTCTCTAAAGTGCAGTCAATCACAAACTCAGTTTCACACAATTTTCACAAAAAAAAAATTAAAGCACAAATCTTGTATAAACACAATTTTATGAAAATCACAATGCAATGCACCCATACTGCATAGTCACCAAAAAGAGTAGGTTCCCTATAACCCCTCACTACATAGTCACCAACACAAGTGGTATAAAAACCACTGAACTTCCTCCGTACAATCCCAACCCATGCTAACACAGTAAAAAGATGTCACATTTTTTTTTACTGTCTCAACACAGTCCGATAATAAATCAGGGATTCACAACACATTTATTTTAAATCTTAATTTTATTCACAGTCTGAAAATTTTATGCACGAAAAACATAATTTAAAATCACAACACAATAAAGAAAAACCACTCAAGAGTAAAACACACAAATAAAGTCATTTATTTATAGCACCAGAAGAAAACAAACCTTAGCCGAAGCAAACTCAACATATTGAATGACGAGTCTCTCACAATCAAAAGTACGAGGTCCAGCTGTATTGGTACGTATGAGAATAATCCTACGACAACACTATTACTATTATCAATATGATTAAGGAATTATTCCTAATACTATTCTAACAAAATCTAATGAATACTTATCTGATTCGAATAGTTGATCTTCAAATTAACCAAAGATAGAGTTAAATTGAGCGGTGCCAGAGACTCAGCGGGGTTTGATCGAATTAATTAAAAAAAGAAAAGCAAAGGGAATGCGTTCGAACAATTTGAGAGAGATGAGAAATTGCGGCTTCAGAGGTGAGAAAAAAACAAGGTGATAACATGCATATATAAACAAATCTTTGGATAAATTACAAGGTAAGCCCTTATTTTTTCTAGGGTTTTCAAGGTAGGTACCTAATATTAATTATTTATAAAAAGCTTACTAAATTTATTTAAAATTCAATTAATTCCCAAATTTCTTAATTAGGGTTTCATATTTAAATTTCCGATCTCTAGGGTTTTGATTTTAGGGATTTCAAAATTAGGGTTTTAAATTTGTGGCAAAAACTCGGGGTGTTACAACTCTTCCACCCTTAAAAGAAATTTCGTCCTCGAAATTTTCAGACCAAGCGGCAGATTCCCAAAAGCATGCATGTTTAGATAGAAACTTAAAGGAGCATTTCAAATCATGTCACAAATGACAATACATAGCTTTTAAAGAGGCTTTGATTTCAAATTCGTTGGAACGGGTACAGTCACGATCATTTGTTCGATTAACCGAAGTTCGGGTCCTTGATCAAGATTCGAGTTATGATCTATAATGGTTACTCAAAAGAACATAGCTCAAGGATTCACGTGGTTCAAAAGAATACCTATTGATATAACAATGTGGGATGATTACGAGTAATTCTATGTTTGGCGTAGCAGTCACTAATTAACAAGTACACATCTCTCTAAATCTGGATCAAGATGAAACACATTTAAATATAAAGCTCCTACGAGGTGGCATACCCAACTATCTACAAAAGATAATTACCTAAGATCGGAATTGGTACTCGGAGTTTCTATTCAAAATATATATTTAAAATAACAATTTATCAGAAAATCCCATTTTGACCGAAAATATTTAATATGCATGCAAAAATCATTTTCGGTTTAAAATTTCATGTGAGCCTCACAGTCCGAGAGTTGAACTTAGCTCAGATACCACTAAATGTAACCCCCTAAACCCGGCCAAGAAGAAAAGGCCGAATTTAGAAAGTCACCATTGAAAACTTTACCCTCAAGAAACCAATTTTATTTATAATAAATCATAATAATTGTAAAATAATTAAATACTTAATAATTCGTCAAAACTCAAGCGTTAAAATGATATCTAAAAATTGACAATATAAAAGGATTAAAATTTCTAAATAAACTATCTCAAAACGTTATTAAAAATTCAACAATAATATTATAGTTTGAAAGTTTAAATAAAATATCTGAATATAAAAATTATGCATGTATACTGAAAATAACTTCAATTCCCAAATACATCAAAGTTTCCCCAATAATAATAATAAACAAGTCTTAAAAATAATATAGTCCATTCTGAAGATAAAATTAAATCGATAAAACAAAGAGATCCTTCGGGTACCAAGTCGCCTAGAGTCCAAGATATCTGTAAGAAAAAAAACTATTGGGGAGTAAGCTATAAGGCTCAGTGTGTCTCTAAAGTGCAGGCAATCACAAACTCAGTTTCACACAATTTTCACAAAATTATTTTTAAAGCACAAATCTTGTATAAACACAATTTTATGAAAATCACAATGCAATGCACCCATACTGCATAGTCACCAAAAAGAGTAGGTTCCCCAGAACCCCTCACCACATAGTCACCAACACAAGTGGTATAAAAACCACTGAACTTCCTCCATACAATCCCAACCCATGATAACACAGTAAAAAGATGTCACAGTTTTTTTTACAATTTCAGCACAGTCCGATAATAAATCAGGGACTCACAACACATTTATTTTAAATCTCAATTTTATTCACAGTCTGAAAATTTTATGCACGGAAAACATAATTTAAAATCACAACACAATAAAGAAAACCACTCAAGAGTAAAACACACAAATAAAATCATTTATTTATAGCACCGGAAGAAAAACACACCTTAGCCGAAGCAAACTCAACCTACTGAATGACGAGTCTCTCATAATCAAAAGTACGAGGTCCAGCTGTATTGGTACCTATAAGAATAATCCTACGACAACACTATTACTATTATCACTATGATTAAGGAATTATTCCTAAATTCTATTCTAACGAAATTTAATGAATACTTATCTAATTCAAATAGTTAATCTTCAAATTAACTGAAGACAGAGTTAAATTGAGCGATGCCAGAAACTCAACGGAGTTTGATCAAATTAATTAAAAAAAATAAAAGCGAAGGGAATGCATTCGAACAATTTGAGAGAGAGGAGAAATTGCGGCTGCATAGGTGAGAAAAAAACAAGGTGATAACATGTATATATAAACAAATCTTTGGATAAATTACAAGGTAAGCTCTTATTCTTTTCTAGGGTTTACAAGGTAGATATCTAATATTAATTATTTATAAAAAGGTCACTAAATTTATTTAAAATTCAATTAATTTCCAAATTTTTTAATTAGGTTTCATATTTAAATTTTCAATTTCTAGGGTTTTGATTTTAGAGATTTCAAAATTATAGTTTTAAATTTAGAGCAAAAATTCGGGGTGTTACAACTGTGTAATGACCCATTTATTTAGAGGTTTCGAAGCCAGTAAGGACAATTTTATTGGTTCAAATTCTTCTTTGAACCTTGAGGACAAGGTTCCTTTTTCAGACTAGTGTATTGTTATGACCCAAAACCTCCATGCCAGGTCAGCAACAACATGTGGCAATGAAGAGTACACATGTTAAGGGTTTGGTGATTACAATAGTTCTATTAAAAGGGCACTAGAAGATAGAGGAAAGTTATGAACAAATCTGATAACTGTTATCTTCTTCCTCTGTTTCTAATTATCTTTTTTAATTTTTTTATCTCCCATTTTCTCTTTTAATGTACTTTCTTATTTTTTAATGAAATTCAACTTGAGTCTTGAATTTAGACTTTGAGTATTTGAAGTTCATAACATAACACTTCTCAAGATAATTATTGAGAGAGTATAGATAACTTTTGTTATTAAATATGTATGATATGAAAAATCATTGTCCATGTACACCTTAATATTTTATGCAAATATTGCTTAAAAGAAAAGGAATAAACACCAAATAATTTTTGGAGGTATAAAAGTAATTTAAGACATCCGAAGTAAAAAAATAATTCAAGGCTCCAAAGTATTTTTCTGGGTAGTTATAGGGTGAGGCCTATAGGGTGTAGTTAAAATGAAATGAACTCCTATACAAATTTTTACTCAATTACAAATTCTTACCTAAAGTAAAATCTACACAAAATCTTACCAAATTATAAAAATTTAGGTTATAACATAAGAATTTGTGTAGTTACACAAAATCTTACCTAAGACAAAATCTACACAAATTCTTACTCAATTGGTAAGAATTTATGTAGTTACACAAATTCTTACCTAGTCAGTAAAAATTTTGGTGAATTTTTACCCAGTACTATATAAATTCTTATGACAATAGTAATAATTTATGTTGCCTGCATTTTAATCGCACCCTAAGGGCGCCACACCTAGGGGTGTTCAAAATTTTGGTTAACTGAATTAACTGACCGAATCAAAAAAAAATTCGGTTAATCGGTTGGTTAATTTTAGGTTCGGTCGGTTAACGGTTAATAATTTTTTCAAACTTCGGTTATCGGTTAATTCGGTACAAAATCGGTTAATTAACCGAATAACCCAAAATTTTTATATTTTATATATTATATATTTATTTTTGGTCACCAAACTTTTAAAAATTATAAAATGGTCATTAAACTTTATCAAATTAGCACAAAATGAACATTACATTTATTAAATTATTAAAAAATAATCATTAAAATTTTCAATATTTATCAATAATTTATAATGTGCAATAAATCAATGATCATTTTGTAATAATTCGATAAGTTTAATGGTTGTTTTATAACTTTTGAAAGTTTAGTGGCTAAAAAGATTATATTAACATAGTTTAGTGACCATTTGTGTAATTTACCCAAATTTTATAACAATCTTCGGTTAACAACTTTTTCCGGTTCGTTTAAAAATTTTTTAAAAAATTTTGGTTCGGTTAACGATTAATAGAAAAAAATTTCGGTTAATAAAATTTTATAAGTTTGGTTCGGTCGGTTAACCGAACCGACCGTTTAAACACCCCTAGCCACACCTTAGCCTTGATTGGTAACAAAATAAATAATCTTTGGTGGTAGAAAAGTAATTCACGGCTCCAAAAGAGTAATGTATTGTTATATTTTGTTATCAGAGTAGTATTGAAACATGTCAATCTTATATACTAAAACAATTAATTCAAAGCTTTAGAAGGATTGATATATTGTTATCCAATTTTTTATTATGCTGGTGTGATTATAAGGTAGTTACCTGTTTAATTTTTTAGTTTTTTAATAACGCACAGACACCGTACATACATAGTGCGGAACCTGAGTCATCTGAACAGAATATATCATCTTTTATCAATGGGACCACTCAACGGGTTCATTGTTATCCAAGATTGAAATAAAAAAGTTTAATTTGTTGATATAATCGATTGGAGCTTATCAATCATTAATGATTAGAAAATAGTTGAGAATTTACTTTAAAACCAATCGAAGAATCATAAGATTCCTCGATACAAATTCTCATATATATATATATATATATATATATATATATATATAGATTTTGATCATCAAACTTAAAAGAAAACTCAATTTCGTCACCTACATTATTGAAATTATTTTTCACTAACTGTTTTTTTTAATATTTTTCACTAACTGTTAAATAATTAAGTGATGTGATCTTTTTAAATTGAAATAACAACATATTCATATTTATCCTCAACATTTATTCATTTTATTAAATTAGTCCCAATTCTAAATAAAGCAGAAAATCTAACTCTAGATATTTACAAAACTCTCATCTTCCCCATCTTCTTAGAAGCCCTCACCAACGGCACTAATCACCATAAAGCTTTCTATTTATTTGACTTAACTGAAAAAATATCTAAACTATGTTTTTTTTTTACTTTAGGTGTTTTTTTTTGTCAGAATAATTCGATATATTTAAAAGAAGAAATTAGTAATATTATGTATTTATTTTGTTTTTTTTATAATTATAGTATTTTGATTTTTTAGAATTATGATTAAATGTGTAAACCTTGAGGACTAAAGGAGTTATTCCAACAGTTTAAAATCTCCCGCTTAAAGTTTTAATAACCGACTCCTAACTAAATCCAAGACTTGAAATCCGCGCTAACAAACGGAACTGCCACATCAATTAACCATCTCCGAGCAGGAGAAGATTGTCAGCTACAGAGAAATGGAGGGAAGGATTCAGGAACCATCGCAGCAGCCGCCGCCGCCTCTACAGCAGAATCAGGCAGTTGTAGGGGCGGAGAGGCTGAATCAGGCACTGCAACACCAACTCAATTTGGAATCTCTAAAGACCAGAGCAATTTCCCTTTCCAAGATCATAACTCGCATCCTTGAAGAGTTCGACGCCCATTCTCGCACAAATACCAACCCCAAAAGGTCCTCTCTCTTCTCATTCTTCTTTTCTAACCTTGAATCTTCAGATTTTTCGTATTACATATGTTTAGGGTTTTCCTTTTTGTTTGTTTGTTCTTAACCAGGCAGGATATTTTGGGGAAATATTCGATGGTAAATCTCGAACTTTTCAACATTGTGAATGACATAAAACAGGTTTCAAAGGCTTTCGTTGTTCATCCCAAAAATGTTAATCCCGACAATGCTTCCGGTACGTTACTTCAAGTTATGTTAATTTGGATTGAAAATAAAGCCTTATCTTTATTCTTAGTAATTACTGAGTAATTAAATCTAGTTCTTTGGCTGCAGTATTACCGGTTATGTTATCCTCGAAGCTACTGCCGGAGATGGAAGTGGAGGATAATTCGAAGCGAGAGCAGTTGCTTTTAGGAATGCAGAACCTGCCAATAACTTCACAAATTCAGAATTTAAAGGTGAGCTAGTGTCGTACAATCTTTTCTTTTCTGGTTGAATCTGGTTATTTTCAGGCATGTGATTTTTCTAGTTTTACAGGCTCGAATTGATATGATCGCAGCTGCCTGTGAAAGTGCTGAGAAAGTATTAGCTGATACCCGCGAAGCATACTGTTTTGGCTCTCGTCAAGGGCCAGCCATTGTTCCCGCTCTTGACAAGGAGCAGGCTGCTAAAATTCAAGAACAAGAGAACTTACTCCGTGCTGCTGTTAATTTTGGTGAAGGTGATAGTCTTTAGCTGTTAATGTAGCAACTATATTTAGACCAATCAGATGTAACAATATATCTTTCTAGTTTTCGCAGCTGCAGGCAATATATGGTTTTCAACCGATAATTTGAAGTGGCCACTGGCCAATCTATGCCCTTACTGTTTTCCTGCGATTAAAAATCTGATTGAGCTGCTCATGATCACTGGAATGCTAATTTAGGACATATGGAATGCTTGTTCGTTCAATTTATTTTTCTCTCATTGAAAATGGGTCTAAATTTAGACGATTTTATTGGAATGCCCTTTGGTCATAGATAATCAAGTTCAGCCAATTGATACAGGAACTGAAGTAATTGAAGTTTAACAGAATGGTAGATGAATGTTTTCTGCATTGATTTCTATGATTAATTGAAGTTTAATGGAATTGTAGATGATCTCTTTAGAATTAGCTTCTAAGGTTTGGATCGACTATTTATGTTTTAAAGAAAGGCCTAGTACCAAGCAGTTATTGATTGGTCTTTGGATGCAGGTCTGCGTCTGCCAGCAGATCAGAAGCAGATTACACCTTCACTTCCACAGCATCTGGTGGATATTATGCCTGCAGCTGATGGAGCGCATTCTTTTACCGATTCATCCAGTAATTTTCGTACCACTATTGCTATTTATTGATTCTATTACAATATTAGAAAGTTTCTAGTACTGATTAGTAGCATTTTAAAAAATTCTACAGGCATGGACATGAAGAACACTCCTCTTATGACAAACAACATTGGCAGTCAAGGGTCATTGTTACAGGTTAGTCATTGAGTTTTCTTTAATTGGTCTTTTTCCTAAACCTACATGCAAGTAAACCTATAGGTTTTTGTTGAACTGTACGGTGAAAACTGAAAAGGCTATTTGTGTTCTTGTTATTATTGTCATCTCATTGAATATCTGGTCTTGAAATAGCAACATCGATGCCCAAGTTTGTATGATCTCAATTTTGGACTCTCATTGAACATGTTCTGGGCTGCTATTTGTTGTTACTTAAACTGATGGTTCTCGGAGTAGGATCCTGTTCTTGATTAATGCTTCATCTTCTCCATTTATATGCCATTCATGGGAGACACCGACAGTTCTATTCTATTTTAACCATTATAATTTGATTAGACCTATCAATTGGTTCTGATCCAATGGCAACTGTTCTGTATCATTTCTGGTTATACATCTTATTTTCTGACGTTCAAAGTTGATAGTGCTGCAATAGCTTTACTTTTCCATTCTTCTTATGTCAGGCTAATGGAGCACAACTTATCGATCGATCAGCTCCATCTCCTGCTGCTGCTACTAGTGCTGCCTCCTTCAATAACACCGCAACTTCTCCACTTCCATATGCCAATTCACCAAGTTCTGGAACGACTATGATGAACACACATCTCCTCAGTGACAATCGCAGCAACTGCAGCAGCAGCGGAAAAGGCAAAAAATGATGCAATTACCTCAGCATCGACAGCAACTCAATAGTCAACAACAGTTCAGGCAGTCTACGATGCAAGGACTGGTACAGGTATAAATATGTGCATATGAATGTAAATGCATGCTGTGATTTTACATAATAACTACGACTCTTGGTTGGGTTGGAAGGATTTGCAGAACTATCATGAGGCAAGGAAATAGTTTTGTTGAATCTTAAGATTCTAAGCAAATTTGATCAAGTTTTTTTTTTTTTTTAGGTTTGTTTTGTTGAAACCTGTGTTGTTAAGCGTGCCAGGCTCACTTGAGGCACCAAGACCTCTATATGGATTGAGGCGCAAGGTGCAAAAAAGCCCTTGCCCAACTAAAAAAGGCACATACTTATGATATATATGTAAAATGTATATAAAAAATTATGAAATACATGCAAATAATAAATAATAAATTAGTAAGGTAAAATCTTTTCTCTAAATACAGATTAGAAAAAATACTGAAAACAATTACAATACACTCTACAAGGACAAAAACATGGTTATAGACATAAAATAAATTCCTTAATAACCAAAAATAACACAGCCACTCAAACTCCCTAATATCTAAAAAATTTATATATTTTAGGGATTCGACCCATAAATAATATTAAAAATAAAATATTTCGGTAAAAAAGCCGAACCCCCACGAGGGACATGGAACATAGTTGGAGAAATCAAAATCCTGTCTTGAGCGATTTACGGTGTTAGAGAAGATAGCTTTTCATCGTTTTTTGCGTTTATTTTTTTAGATAGTGACCTTAAACAAATTGTCCTGAATAACATTATATTTCATTCAAAAATTATTTTAAAATCGTGACAACTTGGTTTTTGAGGTATCAATTTTTGGACACATTGAAATGTCAACAATCACTAAATCAAATAGTTGAAAGTTCTTAGTTAACGACAACGTCCTCCTTTTACCCCTGAGTTGTGAATTCAATATTTATTAAGAGAAAATTTCCTTTAACCGACTTCCTGGCCTGACTTTGATCTTAGTATTAAATGCAATACCAAATTTATGGTCCTTGGATGAATTTCTCCACCATAAGAACTATCGTGAATAAGCATTCCATGTGATCGATGAATTTCTTCAATTTGAGGCCCATGGGTTGTTGT
>JAGYYJ010003039.1:0-15256 GCA_019671005.1 Hibiscus mutabilis
TTTAGCTGTTCCATTTTTCTTTTTTTGGATAAATTGGCAGCTAAATATAAGAAAAACACCAAGAGTGAGCTATGCCTATGTACATCAAATCTTTATACATACAAAAATAGTCAGTCAAAACCCCGAATGCAATCTAAGAAAAAGGGTGCCTATTAAGAAGAAAAGGGAAATAGGGGGAAATTACAAGAATAGAACTTCAAATTAAACAGTTAAAGTGGGAGACACCTTTTTTTTAGTACACATAGAAATTAGAGAAAAAAAAACTTGTCAAATTCATAAATGCTGTAATTTAATGCAAATCATAAGAACATTCTTTCGTCCTATAAAAACATCCACACGACCCTGAAAATTACAACACATATTTTTTTTAAAGGACATGAAATATGAAGGACAAGGATCGGTGAAAGTCTACTCTTGCAAAATAAAGCAGTTATAAAGCAAGAAGAAAACGAGCCAGAAAAGGAAATAAAGTTAAAAAAGAGAGAGAAATAGATACTTGAATTTCAAACCGAGAGATTTGTGAAAAGCTTTGAGCTTTTCCCAGAAAAGGTCGGGACTTCGAACAACATCGTCGTAGTTAGCAGTAGGAGAAGGATGCCCATTTCTACTCTGAGTCTGCTGTTGATTCTCGGGACGTGAAATCGGGGTTTCATGTCGGGTCTCGGATACGAGTTATGTCATGTTAATTTAATAACTTGACTCGGATCAAGTCGGGTTTGGGTCAACTTGGATTCAGGTCATTGTCAGGTTGATTTCAAATCAAATTGAGTTCGGGTTCGGGTCAGGTTAATTTCAGGTCGGGTAAATTTCAGTTCGAGTCAAAACGGTTCGGGTCCAAACTAGTTAATTAACAAGTTAATTCAGGTTCGGTGGACTTCAGCTCGGGTCACGTCGTTGACGAATAAAATTCAGGTCGGGTAATATCGGTTTCGGTTGCAGTTCAAGTCAGGTCTTACTTGTACAAATAGACTTCAATCAGGTAACTGTGTGTAAATTTTGGATAAAATTAATTTTAGGGATTAATATGAACCAAAATACCTCTTGGGATGCCGGAATATGTTACAATTCAAAATATATATAATTGTGACTAAATTGAATAAAACTAAAATTTAAAAGTGGATGTTACAATTTAAAATATATATATAATTGTGACTAAATTGAAAAATTTAAACGAATGAGGACTTAAAGGGTAATTAATCAGTAATAAAAAATTGGGCGACAAATTTAAAAAAATGGCGGCGTATATATATAATATAAAATATATATGTATTGTTATAATTAATTAAATGTATGTATGTGTATGTGTATATATATATATATATATGTATATATATGACTATATGTATATGAATATATATAGTAACTTTTAGACTTTTAGTATGTATATGTATATATATACAATATATATGTATATAGAAATAAATATCAGCGTTTTTAGTATGTATGTATATATATATATATATATATATATATATGTATTGTTATAATTAATTAAATATATATACGTATGTATATATATGTATATATTACGTATATATATATATATATATATGTAAGTTTGACTTTTAGTATATATATATACATATGTATATATATGTATATTGAAATAAATATAGGTAAGTTTTAGTATGTATATATATATATATATATATATATATGTATTGTTATAATTAATTAAATGTATGTGTATGTGTATATATAATATGTATACGTATATATATACACATACATATGTATGTATGTATGTATGTAAGTTTTAGACTTTTAGTATGTATATATATATGTATATGTATATAGAAATAAATATAGGTAAGTTTTAGTATGTATATGTATATGTATATATATATATATATATATATATATGTATTGTTATAATTAATTAAATATATGTATGTATGTATTTATGTATGTATGTATGTGTATATGTATGTATATGTGTATATATATACATATACATATATGTATGTATGTAAGTTTTAGACTTTTAGTATGTATATGTAAATGTAATATATATATATATATATATGCACGTATACATATATAGGTATATGTAATATGTATATAGAAATAAATATAGATAAGTTTTAGTATGTATATGTATATATAATATATATATGTATTGTAATAATTAATTAAATAAATGTATGTATGTATGTATGTATGTATAGTTGTATAGTTGTATACCCCTAAACTATACCCATAAAACTCAAACCTTAACCCCTAAACTATGTATGTTATGTATAATGTATGTATGTTATGCATGTTATATATTTATGTAGTATGTATGTATGCCCCTAAACTATACCCATAAACCTCAAACCTTAAGTTCTTAACCCCTAAACTATGTATGTATGTATGTATTATGTATACCCCTAAATTATACCCTAAACCCTAAACTATAAACCCTAAACCACTAAACTATATATATATGTTATTTATGTATGTATGTATGTATTATGTATACCCCTAAGTTATACCCAAAACCTCAAACCTAAACCCTAAAATATACCCATAAACCTCAAACCTTAAGTTATTAACCCATAAACTATGTCTGTATATATAGTACGTATATATATGTATGTATTAATGTATGTATTATGTATACCCCTAAATTATACCCCTAAACCTAAACCCTAAACCCCTAAACTATATATGTATGTATGTTATTTATGTATGTATGTATTATGTATACCCTTAAATTATACCCATAAACCTCAAACCTTAACCTCTAAACCCTAAACCTTAAACTCTAAACTATACCCATAAACCTTAAACCTTAACCCACAAACCTTAACCCCTAAATTATACCCATAAACATCAAACCTTGACCCTTAAACCCTTAATCCCTAAAATAATCCCATAAACCCTAAATAATAACCCTAAACCCCAAACTTGATTTTAAATCAAATAAGGACCAAATCGAGAACAAAACAAAATTTTAAGCTCAATTTCAAATTGACCAGGACCAAATTGAAACAAATGTAGAATAAGCGTGCTAGCGGAGCGAGATCCGAATAGTTAGGTGCGACCCGTATAACAATGTGCGATCTTTTAACCCGACCCGCCCTTCTATATAAACCCAAAAAAACCAAAATTCTCTCATTTCTCATTTCATTTTTCTCTCACCGAAACTCTGCCCGTATTTTATTTCTCCTTCTATCTCTAGATTCTCTGCCTTCTTTCTACCCATAAACCTCTTATTCTCATAAAATCATTTTTTTTCGATTGAAACCTTTGATATTCAACCCAGTTCATCCTCGTTCTTCAACAAAACCCTTCCAAATCTTATACAAACACCAAAACTCATCCCAAACTTGTTTCTGCTTGATCAAAACCCAAATTTTCTTAAGAACAACCTCTTGTTCTTCCATTTTCCCCTTTTCAATCTTCTAAACCCTAATCCCTAAATTTATTATGTTCTACCCTAAAAAATTCTCTAATCCCCTAAATCTTTTCATCTTCTTTCTCTAATCCCTTCAACTTCTTCAAATCCGTCCATATTCTCCTCTAATCTCTTCAAATTCTCTAACCTTTCAATTTCCAAAAACTTTTTTTCCAGAAATTATAAACCCTAATCCCCAAAATTCTTTTTTTTCTTCCAAAAACTAAAAACCCTAAACTAAAGCTCTCAGACTCTAAAGCTTCCCCCTCTCTATCATTTCTGGGTTATGGTGTAAAGTTCTCAGCCTCTCTGTTGGTTTGGGTAATTTAAGTAACACTTTCAGTTGCTTTTTCGATTTCTATTTTTGTTGTTGTTTGTGTTAACTTGTCATTTTTGCTAACTGTGTTATCTCTCTCATCTCTCAAGTATATCTTTGAATCTGAACTCTCAGGTATATCTCTGAATCTGATCTCTCTTAGTTCTTTTTCTGATTTCTGTATTTTTTGTTTCATTGTTTCATTGTTCATATATATGTGTGTGTTATGGGTTATGTTTCAATGGTTTAATCCGAGTATATTGGCTGGACATCCCGTCCTGCGATGCTACTGGTGTCAAATGAGGTTTTTAAAGGACCTCGGGGCTGGTTTAACAACGCCACGTACAAGGATTAAATCATTGAGTTTCTGTTTTTGATCGAATCTATTTCAAAACCCTAAATATGTCTTTTTTTATTTATTTTCAGGTTCAATGGATACCCAATCTTTTGAGATGATTTTTTTTGGTAAAAATTCATTTTATATTCGTATATATGTTTCTATTTTTTTGTGATATGTTGGTTTTTATTTATGTTTCCGTTTTTTGTATTATGTAGGATACGTGGAAAGAGGCCAAAATGATCCTCTCTCCGAAAGAGGTAAATTATGTTTCAATGTTTCTATTTCTATTTCAGTGATTCTATTTTATATATGTACACTAATGTATTTTTTTTACAAGGGGATGTAAATGATCAACTTTCCCAAGCAGTTGATGGCATTAGTTCCTCTAAGAGGAAGGCTGCAAGTTCAACAGAGTTCGGGAGAAGAACTTCTCTTGTTTGGGGACCATTATACCTTCATCAAGGCCCCTGAAGGTGGTCTTTATGCCCAATGTAAGTACTGGCAAACCAAAAGGTATAAACCATACTCTTATATTGGTACATCTAACCCTAAAAGACATACTGATAAATGTCAAGCCTATAAAAATTATCTTGCTGAAAATACTGGAATGCTACATTCTTTCGATCAAAATAAGTACTGTGAATTATTTGCTGATGCTATTCTCTGTCATGGTTATGCTTTGAGTATAGTTGAGCATGAAAAATTGAGGGCTTTGCATCATTACCTCAATGCTAGTGTGAAGGATATTTCTAGGTATACCATTAGTAAATATTGCATGATTGAGCATGACAAGCATAAAAAATATCTACTGGATTCAATGCATTATGTTTCAAGTAGGATTTGCTTTACATGTGATGGTTGGTCTGCCTGTACTTCACGTTCTTATTTTGCTCTCACTGCACATTATGTCGATAATAACTGGAAACTGCAGTCTAAAATATTAAATTTTTGTCGGTTTCCTCCACCCCATGATGGCGAGTCAATTTATAAGTTTGTTAAAAAGATGTTATGTGAGTGGGGTCTTGAAAAAAAAGCTTTCACCATAACTCTTGACAATGCATCTGCAAATGATAGAATGGTTAAGCGTCTTAAAGATGATTTGCATGCCATTTCTCCTCTTCCATGCAATGGTAAGTACTTTCATATAAGGTATGTTGCCCACATCTTGAACTTGATAGTTCAAAAAGGTTTGAAAGTAATTGATTCTTCTGTTATTAAATTGTGTGAAATTGTGAAGTTTATTGATTCTTCTGATTTTAGGCTTTGTGCCTTTGATTTAGCTGTGAAAGACTGTGATTCTTCTTTTCATGGTAAGTTGTTGTTGGATGTTCCTACTCGATGAAACTCTACTTACTCAATGTTTCACATGGCACTTGATGCTAAGTTAGCCATTAACTTGTTTGTTAATAGGGAAAATGACTTGGATATGATTAGTGAATCTGAGTGGGAAACTATTCAGATGATTTGTGATTTTCTGGAGCATTTTTATGAAATTACAACTCTGTTTTCTGGATCTAAGTATCCAACAGCTAACTTGTACTTGACTAACGTTGTTACAATTGAGAAGTTGCTGTGTGATGCTCACAATGATCATTTCGAAGGTATTTCTACAATGGCAGGATCTATGCTTGAGTTATATGACAAATACTGGGCAAATCACTCAATGATTTTGTCTTTTGCTGTTTTGCTTGATCCTCGATATAAATTACAACTTTTGAAAGAGTTGTATAGTGTTTTTTATGTAGACGATGAGGTTCAACGAAGGGTAATTGCTATTTATGATGAGTTTGTTAATTTATATATCTTTTATTCAAAATATGCACCTTGTAGCTCTTCTTCTTCTGTCTAAAGTAACACAAGTCAAGTGACAAGTGGGTATGGTTTCAGTCGACCTCGACTATTTAAAAAATCTGCTCTGTTTGAGGTTAGATTACGTAATTTAGTTTTCATATTTTCTTTTATTTGAATTACTTGTATTCTATTTTTTAAATACTAAATTAGTTTATTTCTATCTTTTCAGAGTTTTCATGCTAATCTAGCTGCTTCAAGGAGTGGGAATTCTGATGTTGAATCCTACATTAATCTGCCTCTTGTCCCTCGTAGTGAAGATTCTGAATTTGATATTTTAGAATATTGGAAAACACAAAGTCTTCTTATCTGGTTTTTGCTCGCATGGCCAGAGATATTTTGGCCATTCCAATTACTTCTGTTGCTTCAGAATCTTCCTTTAGCATGAGAGGTCGAATCTTTAACAAGTTGAGAGCTAAACTCTTACCTAAAAATATTGAAATTTTTGTAACAACTCGAAACTGGTTGTATGGATTCGAACTAGAAAAAATGGATGAGGAATATCTTACTGTGGTTAATGGTTCTGCCCTTTAAAGATAAATATATGGTTTACTTTATTTTTATTGTCTTTATTTTATTAATATTTCAAATTGTTTATTGTTATTAATGATTTTTTCTTCTTCTTTTTGTAGGGTGTCTTTGAGGCTTTGAATGTTTTTTGATGCTTCTTTGGATTGATGCTTCTTCTTTCTTTGCCTACTACTTTCTTTATGCGGTATGAAATATTTACCACTGAAACTGTTTTATTATCTTTATTTATTTACTCTTTCAAATGTTTGATATGTTTACCACTGGAATGTTTTATTGGTCTGAATGATGAATTGTTCCTTGATGCCTACAAATTGGTCCGAATCAAATCTGGATGTTGCCACGCCTCGGACTGGTCTGGATGCTGAATTTACAATGTAAATTGTAGTCTAAGTAGTTGCTAGTTGCTCATGATTGAATTAGACTGGTGGCAATTCAACTTTTTAAAGCTGAAAAGTTACCCTTAATTTAATCACGTTGGCAGCCTAAGTTAAAGCTCGACGAAGAAATTTCTGGTAGCAAAGTATGGCTTTAGCCTTGTAAAACTTTTGCCATAAGATATGAGAGCTTAAATTTTAATATATATTTATTTAGTTGATTTAATTGGAATTTTAGTGTACTAAATTGTAATAAATTTAATTTGTACAATTATAAAGTTTCAAAGTTTCAGAATTTGTTTAGTTGTTATCCCATTTATAAAATTTTCTCATGTTTTGATATTAATAAGGTGCAATCATGAATTAAAGTCACAATTTATAAAGTTTTTGATATTTAAAGTCATTTTATATAATCCCCTTAATTTATAAAGTTGTTATCCCTTATAATTATTTTTATTATCACAATTCATAAAAGTTAAATCACGTTTAATTATATATATATTCTAATATAATAAAGTTATTGATATAATAAAATTATTGACTTAATGGTTATAATCTATTTTCTAATATATATTTACATATATTTATATATCCTATATATATTTATATAATCTATTTTCTAATAATATTTATATATCCCATATATATTTATAAAATTATGAAGTAAACTTATTAATATTTAAAGTCATTTTACATAATCTATTTTCTAATATAATAAAGTTAATAATCACGAATTAAACTTATTAACTTAATGGTTATAAACTTTTAATTAACGCTTTAATTTAATGATCATAATCTAGGAAACAATTTTATTAATTTAGTGATCATAATTAATATTTCCAATAACAAATAAATTCATGATCTTAAACAAATTTATTAATTTGATGATTATGTACTTTAAATTGTGAAGATATATTTTTTCACATTTTAATATAGTAAATTCATATTCTTACAAGTTACAACTTCATCAATTGTAAATTTGTAATTTACAACTTACAAGTCAGATAAATACCAAGACAGGTAATTATCAGATCAATTCAATAACAAGTTGGATCATTAACAGATTGAGTCAATTACAGATCAGGTCCATAACAGGTCAGGTTGATAACAGGTCGGGTAATATCAGTTATTTACCAGGTTAATCTCGGGTTCGGGTTCATATCAGGTTGGATGCAGGTCGGGTTCGGTTATCACATTATCAGGTTGAATTCGGGTTCAGGTCGTTCTCAGGTCGGATGCAGGTCGGGTTTAGATCCATTAATGTATTAATTTAATTTAATTAATGTTAAGAACAAGCGATAACAAAGTAAAGTTGGGGAAAGTATAGGATATTAGCACACGGTCAAGTATACGAGTAGTAAGAAGGATTTTTTTTTATATAAATATTGAAAATAGCCCCAAATTACAAATAATAATTAACTAAACAATATTAATATAATATTTCTTATTATTGTTTTATAATTGAGAGGGAAAAAAGATAACCCTCGACCAAGATTTACTAAAATATTTGAAATTCGTAAATAATAATAATACAAAGTTATGTTTAGAGAAAATTTTAAATCAATAAAAATAATATTTTTTTTATTTTTTGTATTTTAAATTTTTCATTATAATTTTTTATTACTAATAAAATTGATCAAATTTATAATTAAAAAATTTTTTATCAAAAACACTAATAATGAATAATTTTAAAAAATTATTTAAAATTTTATAAAATTACTTTTTCTTTAAACTTTTAAATCTCTCATTAATATTTAAGTGTTTTTGAGTTAAACATTATTTTAAGTGTTTATGTTATATAACATTTAAAAGCCTTATAGTAGTTAAATTTGAGGATTGATTCTAATAGTAAATGATGATATATCTTCTTAAGAAAAACTGTTTTAAAATACTTTTGTTCTCAAAACGTTCTTAAGTTTTTTATAATTAAAAAACAAAACAAATACTCCCAAAAAAATTACCTTATCTAAAGAAAACTTCTTTTCATCAAAAAAATATTTTATTGCCATATATTTATCAAAAGAATTATATTTAGTTAAATTTGAAATTGATTCGATTAATAAATAATTTTTTTAGATTTTTTTATTCTAAATTTTTGATAATGTTTTTTATTATAAAAAAAAATCAAATTTATAACTAGAAATTATTTTTTTTAAAAAATGTTAATTGAATGATTAATATCATAAAAATTAAAAATTTTATAAAATAGTTTTTAGAGTTCTCTTTTTAAGTGTTTATATTAAACAAACACATAAAAGTTTAGATACTTAAATTTGAAATTGATTCTAAATAAATTTTTATATGTTTTCTTAACAAATTGTTATCTAAGATGATAACTTTTGATTGGTTAAAAAACAAAACAAATACTTATGACTTCGATAATAGAAATCAATGTAAATTAAAAAAAATATTTATTTATAAAAATTTATTTTGGCATAAAATAAAAAAATGTCTCTAATGTTTATTTCAAATTCTCAATTTGACATGTGAGAAAAGAAAAATCAAGACAAATAATTTTGTCAAATAACGCTTTTACGGATAAAAATTATTTATAAACGGAAAATAACTAAATAACGTGACAAACTTATATTAAACTAACAACAAGTTTCTTAATTTAGACAAAAGAAAACTTAAAAACGTTACTAAAAAAAAAATAAAAAATAAAATATAAATTCTTTTTGAAATTTAAAATAAGTCATTTTTTTTTAACGTCAATTTTAAATAGTATGACCTACTAACAAAAAAAAAGTTTTTTTAACTTAAATAAAAATCTTGAGAAAAAAGTTGTTCAAAACAAAAATCTTTATTGAAATTGAAATATTAATCTATTTAGTTGGCATTGTTTTAAATATCTTAGATAGTACAAAAAGCAATCAAATAACCTCTTTATTGAGGACGACAAATGAATGTGAATCCATATTGAGTTATAATTAGCTAAATCCACTCAAATTTTCCTGAACAATAAGGATCTCCATTCATATGTGTATATATAAATATGTTAGAAATAAGAAACAGCACCGAGCAGGAAGGAAAGAAGAAAGAAGCTACACATGTAAAAGGCAGCAAAGACACTTACAAAACAGAACAAAGCGACGCAAATGGCTATTAAAATTGTCTGGTTCCAAAGGAACTGTGAATCATATTCTATATCGTTCTTGTTCATCATCAACGGCGCTTTCGCCTTCTGTACATACCCTCCCATTAACTTCTTATGATGATTGATGCCAAACCAATATCTAATTCAACAGCATGTCCCTAAAGTTACAGCATACATTTCACATTCACATCTAAACCCCTCTTTTACTGCTCAGATATCATCATTAACCAAACCGATACACTTATTTTGTGTTTCCCCCACTTCTACAGCTCAAGTTTTCATCAGTAACCAAATAGGCACGCTTATTTTACTTACTTCACAACAATCGACTCACATAATCAGGGAATCGAGGTATGAGTAGTTCCTCCGTCGGCCATACTCGAGAAGGCTACCATATGTACGATCCCATACACCAATGAAGAGAGACTCTGTGTCAGGACTGAAGGATAGCCCGGATATCTCACCGAAGAAATCGATTTCTTGCTCATTCTCATACCCACTTTTCACATCATACACGTGGACAAAGTCAGCAGGCTCAGCCGCTGCCATGTACCTACCATCAGATGTGTAGCGTATGGACCGTATCGCTCCAAGATTTCCCTTGAGAACTGCAACCGACTCGGACAATTTCCGAACATCCCAAACCCGGCAAGTTTTGTCTTGGTTACCAGTGGCAAAAGTGACACCATCAGGATGCCATGCTGATGCAAATGAGTAGTCCAAGTGTCCATGCAAGGGCATAACAGTCTGCAATGCAATTTCACATTGAAATCTCCAAAAAAGGTATATATAAAATAAAATGGTGCAGAAGCAAGCAGACAACTACCTTCCCCGTGTCAGAGTCCACCAACATAACATCAGGGTTGTCTCCAACGATTATTAGAAGTTTCCCATCAGGGCTCAGAGAAGTATGCTACAAAAGCATGCACAAGCAGAGATTATAGTATTGCCCTCATGTGTCTTTTACAGTATTAATAGAACCAATAATTAGCATATTGCACAATAACATTTTTAGATGGAATAATATTAAGTGTATGTACCAATCTAAAACAAACAGAATCCCCCATAAAAGGAACTTACATTGACTGGCCAAAGAAAATGAAAATGCTTAGAAAGCTGATATTTCTCCATATCAAAATCTCTGACTCCACAGTCATTATTTGAGGCAGTAAAATGAACTGCACCACTAGTAATTTGAAAACAAAGTAAAATTAGGTTCAGGTTGAATGTGATTGATGCCACCAGCAGCAGTTCAGGGAACAAGATATACCTTGGAGTGACATAAATGTCAACAGCATTTGTAATGGCATTGTCATCGTATGTGGTCCTGGAGCAAAAGCTTATTCCAGGTCGATCTAAATGCTACATTCCAGATCAAAATCAACATTAATTCTCAAGATAATTGGCAAGAGGACAACAGTAAATAAGAACTCAGCCAAAAAAGAAAAAAAAACATTTAACCTCTTCAAAAAAAAAACTTTAGCTTTTCGTTTTAAGCAATAAGCAATTTAAAAGAAATTGGAAAATCTTGGAACAGAATGAACAAAAAAACAAAGATCATAGATTCTGAAGAGCTCAATGGAATCATTTAGCCAGACTCATCTTATAATATGACTGATATGTCCAACAATGGATTGAAATAAAACAGCTAAGATGTAGACATTCAACTTCAATATAACTTTTTTCTTTTGGGTCAATACACTACTTACCTTGCATATCAGTTCACCCTGGAATCCTCCAGCAACTAGCAGCTTATCTTTAACCGCAAGAGTACTGACTTGAGTTTGAGTAAAACCTTCCATCAGATTTCCAGGATGTTTCTAAAGGAAGAACAAACACGTTGGTCAATCTCAGAAGAAATAACATAGGGGGAAATACAAGGGGAAAGAAGGGTAAAAAACCAACAGGCAACAATTCAGAGAAAAAGCCAAATCACTACCAGAACACTAACCTCAGATGGTGCCACATGGCCAGAAACATTAAGAATTTCATGCTTTTTGTGTTTCAAGGAAGACCAATGAATGGCAGAAAAATGTGACATAAGGTAAACATCATGTTTTGATGTAGCCCATACCAAGTTCCTCAACTGCATCACCACAAACGGATATGTTTACTAGTCAACAATAGTAATCACAGCACAGTCAAGCAGACAAAAAGGAAAGGTCTGCTAGCAACATCTTAAGATAGGAGAAAGGCACTTTAAAAAAAATCTATGAACTCACAAAATATGGTATGGTTAATGAAATGAAAATTTCCATTTAGCTAACCTGAAAATGAAGTATTGTTGATTTTACAGATCTTGAATTTAGTCTGAAGTCATAAAATGAGGCACCCTTCTTGGTAATTTTGCAATCCTATATACAAATTTAGCTCAATCAGCACCAGAACATTACAGCAATGAATTCTTATACAAGGAAGTGAGCAACTTATAAGGACTTTTACCTTCCCCAACCTTTCTCCAGAGTGAGGGATGTTCTCATAGTTCTTGTACTGTTCTAGCCTAGTTTGCCTGTATTTTTCCCTAGTGATGCTAAGTCGATCCCAAGGAATTCCCTGGATGTCTTTTCCTCTTCTAGCTTGAGCAGCAGAAGTATCAGAAATTTTATTGTTCTGCAGTATAGTCAAATTACATAAGGGCTGGCTTCACGTTCATGAATAATAGAATACCAGAACAAAAAGTTCAAAAGATTTAAAAATAGACAAGCCATATTGTATATTTGCCTAAAATAATGATTCATGAAATTAGTTGCTAAAGAAGTGCCCATATGAGTCTTGTAAAACATAAACAAACCGAGTAGTCATTTTCATCAACATCAGAGTCTGAGCCAGAGACATATCTGCTGGGAAACTCTTCATCCATTTCATCATCTATGTCTTCCATGTCATACTCATCCATGTATTCAGCATCATCTTCTTGGTAATGGGACATATTCTACCCGATAAAACAACTACACCAGTATAAATTTAAGCATCAATAATAAATTAATAATAACTCAACAATAATAAACATATGCCCATACCAACAAAGAAAAAGGTCACACAACATTGAATTGGAATATTGTCTTGGCTTAGATTTTTAAGGAGTGAACCTTTGTGCTAAGTACACTGATGAACTGAAGATTGTAATTGAACATATGGGGCAAATTTAAAATTGTCATGACAGTAATATGGTGAGTAGTGCCACCACAACTTATGCAAGTTACAATCTAAAAAAAAATGAAAACAACATGCCCTAAACAATCACAAGTCCATCATATCAGTAATAGTTTTTATGTTCCTTTTCAACAAGTACAAAACACAATGCTTACATGATTACATCGGCAAGTAGATAAACAAATTAGAGATCAATATAGCCTATAAGTCAATACCATCATAGGTTATTTTAAGAAATAGGATCAATATAGAAATTAGCTTCCCCATTCAAGTATGCAACAACACCCAAAAAGAACGCTAACAAAACCTTCCCAGGGTCCCTAATTCAGAAACTTTTGCCTCCTATAAAGAAACCAAATCTTCGTGAAATTCATAAATATATGAATTTAGGGTCTGTGACATAAAATTGCAAACAATGATTCAAAAAAGGAGGGAAAATAGCCTGATTAATATAAACCCTAACGGAAATTCCAAAAAAAATTAAATTAAAAACCAAAAACAATCATGCAACAACAAGAGCAAAATTCACTTGAGAATAATAACACTTATCCAAAAACAAAACATTGAATTACAAAAATTGGTGGGGAACCTAATTTTTTTTTCTTTTTAAAAAATAAATAAAATGAATTCATTTCTATACGCACCTATGAAGCGATTAGCAAAAAAATCACATAACCAAAGAAAAATCATGATCGAAGAATACAAACATCAACAATTGGATCGTGAAGCAGTAAAAGGATAACCAAAAAAAAAAAGAGAAGAAAAAACAAAACCTTTTAAATAAGTGAGATTATTATGGGAGGGGAAGCTGGCCTTCTTCTCCGATCTGGAGATTAAAAAATCAGCATAAGAATTGAATTTTTTAATGAAATAATATAAATAGATTTTAGTATAAGAAATCTAAGATTTCTCAATTCTAATAATAATACCTAACAATAATATTTTAACATCTTACTGTTTACAATGTTTGTCAAAAAAAATTACTGTTTACAAGAAAGTCTAAAAATATAATAAATATTTACGAAAAAGAAACACCAAATTTCACCCTAAAAAAGAAAAAAATGTGTTACAAGTCGAGAGCCGACAAAAAAAAACGTGTTACCACATATTAAATCATCCATTACTTTTATACGAGAAAAAAATTAGTTAAACAAAATAAAATTACATAATTTATATGTACAAAACAATACGTGATAAAAATTATGACAAAGACCAGAAAAAGAGAGAAAACAAAAAGAAAAATCAGTAGTATGACAATTCAACCAGTGTTGTATAAAATTTAAACATTAATTTTAAATTTATAATCTTAAAAAAATAAACCCTAAATTATAAATTCTACACCCTAAATTCTAAATAATGGTCTTAAATTTTAAATTCATAAACCTTAAATTAAACTTTTAACCTCTAAAACTACAAAAACGTGTGTAAAACTTTTATTTTATACAATCTATGCATCAATTTTTTCCTTACATATAGAAAAACTAAAATAAGAATAGTGGGAGAGAACTGAAAGTAAAAAGGATCAAGGGAATTTGAAAGAGATCCATTAGTCCTAGTATGTGACTTGTCCATGAAGTAAGAGCCCAAGGGACGTTTTCACTGCAATGGTAAGAGCCCAAGGGCTCATTTTTTTTTTTTTTTGCTGTTGTGGGCAAATCAAAGTTTACAAAAGTTAAAAAATTCAGATACGGGCAAACCGAGGTTTGGCGGTGTATGTCCTTATTTTGCTCCCGTATATCATGGACATTATGAGTCAGTGGAGGGGCTACATGCATGATTGGGTCCACCATAAATTTTTCAAAGTTTATATATTTGACTTTTAATTTTTTTAATTTTTACGAATTAGCCTTTTAATTTTATGATTTATGCTCTCTATAAAATTTTGATTTTTTTTATAACTTATGCACACCCTTAAAAATATTTGACTTGTGCCTACCCTAAAAAAAAATTTAAATCTGCCACTGTTATGAGTCGGTCGTGGAGGTTGAAGATTGTGATTACGAAATAAGAGAATGATAATCTGGATAAGACCAAACTATTCGAAAGAGAAGTTTAATAGACCAAAAAGGATCCTAAGTTCAGTAAGTGATTAATACGACAGTTAATCTCCCAATATGATTAATAGTGTTAAAGGTTTTGATACCAAAAATATTTCGTTAAGAAATAACGATAATACCCTTGAGACATATGAATGACTAAAATACCCTTGACAAAA
>JAGYYJ010002023.1:0-13216 GCA_019671005.1 Hibiscus mutabilis
CTTGTTCATAACCTGGAGGCTGAACCATATACACTTTCTCAGTCAAATCTCCATTCAAGAAAGCGTTGTTAATGTCAACTTGTCTTAGAATCTACCTTATTGTGACAGAAATTGAAAGAATCGTCCTAACAGTAGTTGGCTTTACTACAGGACTAAAAACTTCATGGTAATCTATACCAGCCTCTTGTAAGTAACCCTTAGCCACTAATCTCGCTTTGTAACGAGAAACTGAACCATCTGTATTATACTTAACTTTAAAAATCCATTTGCGGTTCACAACCCTTCTGTTTGAAGGTAAGTGCACAAGAGACCATGTTTTGTTATTCACAAGAGCATCATACTTTTTTTATCCAAAAGATTAGAGGAACATAACGTCTATTTTTTTAAATGTATTTGGATCAGGTCAGATTTTTATTTCCAAATTTTATCGGGTTCAAATTGAATAAAATATTCTCAAATATCGGGTCAAGTCCGATTTAAATAGACTTTTATATTTGATCGGATGCGGTCAACCAATAACTTGGGTGTCCCTTATTAGAGATGAACATTCGATCGAGTCGAATTAAAAAATTTCAAGTTAGTCGAGTCATATTTTATAACTCAATTTTATTTAAAATTTATTCAAAATGAGTCGAGTTTATGAAATTCGAGTCGAGTTGTTAGAGTTTTTGTTCAAATTTAATTTTAAACATTTATAATGTTATAGTAATTGGTTTCAATTTAAACGATTTCTATAACCATATTCAATATACATATATATATATATATATATCTCTCTTCTTATTTATTTCATATGTAATATACATATATCATACAGAGTTTAGGTACTCAACTCAAACTTGAGAATCGATCAACTAATTACTAAAAATTTTGAATTATTCAAATTTACATTTGATAACTCAAACTTTATTTGAATTTTTTTAGTCGAATCGAGTTTATAAAATTAATCAAATTAAATATTTTTTGGTCAAGTTGATCGAAAAATCAATTATTTCGAATCAAGTTTTACCCACCTAATCCCTAACCCAAAGCACAAAATTAGTTTACACACAAGGATAAGGTGGTGAAAGAGGATATACTAAGAATCCAAGTAAGGAGAGCAAAGTAAGATAAAAGCATGTGCGTGCCCAACTTATTGTCATTTTGATGTTTAATTTAGTTAGGCTGAGTTCAAAAGCAACTCGGTTCCCGTGCTTAAATTATTTGTGAATGACATGGAAAATACGTATAAAAACATCCAAAGGCCTTGATGTTTCTTGTACAATCTCGCGAGAAGGAAACAAGGTTGCATATGATTTTGCACGTTTGGCATCAGGGGTGGATCTTGACAATCCAATTTAAAGGAGCCTATTTAAAAATTTTAAAAAATTTGAAGCTTAAATTAAATTTTTCAAAAATTTTGAAGGGTTTAATTTAAATTTTTTATAAAAATGCAGGGGTTTAACTAAAATTTTCAAAAAAAATTAAGACTTATCAAGACTTTTAAAAATTCTAGGATGGGATTTAACTAAAATTATTTAAAATTTTTGAAGGGGTCAAATTAAAACTTTTAAAATTTTTAAAGAACTAAATAAGAAATTTTTAAACTTTGGGGGTCGTGACCCCACTGACTTCAATGAGGATCCGCCTTTATTTGGCATGGCAACATCCGTTTGGTTTGTTGGAACTAGGGTTGTAAATGAGATGAGACAGATCGCGAGCTACTCGAGCCCGACTCGGTCAAAGCTCAACTCGGTTGGACTCAACTCGAGTTTGAACTCGGCTTGAGTTCTTAACGAGCCGAGCCGAGCTACTTGATACCCAACTCGAAAACTCACGAGTTACTCGAAAATATACTATACTAAATTTTTATTTTTTTATAATTTAAAATCTAAATTCCTAAACTTAAAACCCTAAAATATAAACCCAAAACATAAATTTTAAACCCTAAATTCTAAATCCAACAACCTAAACCTCTAAACCCTAAACTGACACCATAAATCCTAAAATTAACAAGCTTGAGTTTACATAACTTTTGTATCAAAGTTTTTTTCTTGATAGGGCTTTAAATGAGACGTGACAGATGACGAGCTACTCGAGTCCGGCACGGTCAAAGATCGGTCAACACTTGACTTGATTAGGCTCGAATCAAGCTCGAACTCGACTCGAGTTCTTAACGAGCGGAGTCGAGCTCAGATTTCTCAGACTCGTCAAAAAATACTCGACTCAAAATCTTAACGAGTCGAGTCGAGCTCAGCACTACTCGAGCTCAACTTGGTTCATTTATACCCCTAGTTGTAACTCACTACTCTTCCGGTCTCGGCACTTGGATTGTTGCAAGCAAATTATTCTATGTAACTAATTTAGTTGATTCAATCGATTAGGTTTTACTTTCTTATAGAAGACATTTATATTTTAAGACTTTTAAAAATCAATATTTAAATATTGTGAGATTATCTCGCATTGTTTATATATTGATTTTTACAAATCTTTAAATATATTTTTTAACCACGTACTTATTTAATGATTAAAGAAAAAATAACTATACACGTGTGTTGTTGTTTGGTTTATGTTTTTATGCCTATTACGCGTGTCTTTTCTTTTTCGGACAAATTTCGTACAAAATTTCTTTGATTTTTTTTCCTTTATGCAACAAACAAGTTGGATCAACCATATATTTTGTTAATTTTTTAAATAACTATATTTCTCTAATAATGTCCGATTAATAGGAAAGATAAGGTATCCAAAGCCTAAAAGCTTAACCCAATACCCAAAAAGTAAAAAAGATCAATTTTAGCCCAACGTGGAATAGCTAGCCCAATTTGTTTAAACCTTTTCTTTCTCTTATTTACCTGATTGTGGGCTTTTTTTTCAAATAAAATTAATTCTTATAGTGTTCAAGTATTTTTTAAATTTATAAAAAATAAAAAAATATATAAGATGGGTTTTAAAATTACAAAAATACATTTAAAAAAAACTGTAAACCTCTATTATGAATTCAAAACAGCATTGGCTACAAATTCCTCACTAACCTCAAATTCAAAATCAAAGCAGAAATGTCTACAAATTCCACTTTAATTTCATATTTAAATTCAAAGTAAAAATGTCTATAAACCCCACTTTAATTTCAATTTCAAATTCAAAGCAATAATGCTTGCAAACCTCCCTTTCAAATAGCATATAAAACTGGATGCATCAAGTGGTTTTAATAAAAATTGTTAATTTTAATATTTAAATTTAAACAATTTATCTAAATGTATGTTCAAATACTAAAATTATTGAATAAGTATCATGTTATACTTTTATAAAAACATATAAAATATAAAATTATAATTATAATTATAATTAATAAATAAATTATTGTAGTATGTATAATAAGTGTAATTTTTTAAGGTTACAAATTAATGTATCCCTGTATTTATAATTCAACCCAACATCGTAGCCATCAGAAGGGTTATCGTACGACATCTTACGGTGAGGCTAAAAAAATAGTGATTTTGGGTTTAACGTAAATTCTTACCTATTAGATAATATTTTAATTTGGATTGGATAAAAAAGTAGGTTAGAACCGAATTTTTCCCCAACTAAGTAACAACTAAATAACATTTTAGGTTTGTTGTCGAAATTCTTATCAATTGAAGAATAAAAAAATTTGTCTTTTTTCATGCCTCAATACTAAAAAAAATAAATTTTAAACCCTAATCTTAAATTCTAAATCTTAAACCTTAAATCATACAACATAACAAATACACCATACTCATAATTCTCTAAACCCTAATCTTAAGTTCTAACCTAAACTTTAATCCTAAACCTCAATCTTAACTTTTTAGTATGGGCAAGGGAACAAAAAATGCAAAAGATTTTTTATAGGTAAAACTTTGATACACAGACTGTGTAAAATTAATTTTACACAAGCATGTGCATTTACACTATAAAAACCCAAATTCTAAATTCCTAACCCTAACCCTAAAAACTAAACTCTAAACCTTAAACCTTATACACTGACTTTTAAACACTAACCTTAAATTCTAAACATACAACCTAAATCTCTAAATCTTAAACCCTAAACCTAAAAATAAAATTTCAAGATTTAAGGTTTAGGGTTAGGGTTTTATTTTTTTATTTTTTTTTATTCTCACTTGGTAATATTTTAGAATGGAATCAAAATTATTACGTTATTATAACATTTTAGTTTAAAATCGAAATTTCTATCAATTAGATAATATTTTAGATTCGATTCCACCTTGCCTAAGAATTTAGAGCGGAGGCAGCATTAATTTAGCCGCACCTAGACCTCCCTCGTAGCCATCTGTACTGTATATCAGTTTCAGCTGCATTTCCAAGCCCGACCATACTGCGAACTTGTCTTCTCCCTTGTGCTTCGTTTTCTATCTGAACAAAAATGGAAGGACTGAAATCGGATAAATGGGGTTATGAAGTTAAAACTTCTTCCGATTCTTGCATATCCGCCATCAACGAGTACTATCACCAGGTATTCTCCCTCTCTTTCAATACCCTTTTAGTATTTACTTGAATTTGTAAAATTCTCTGCTTCTGGAGAAGTTTCTTGGCTCTAGTTTGCAAGTGTTCGACTTTCGCAGGTGCTTGCTTATGGGAGAAACATGGAAGTGATCTTAGAAGCGCTTGTTCACGACAAAGACTGTGTTTTGGCCAACATTTTGGCTGCCCATTTTCTCCATTCCTCCGACCCTTCAAAGGCTGCTCAACTTTTAGAAGTTGCCAAGTCCAGAATTGTAATTTTCTATCATTGATATATATCTGGTTTTCCTTCAGAAAACACAAGAATACTGCTGGAATTCTTTGTAATTTTGGGTTTTTGTTGTTTTGAGCAGGAACAATCCACTTCTCATGAGAAAGCTGTTTTTGAAACTGTCAATTATTTGTTTTCTCATGATAGAGATGATGATGTTACCGTGGAGTTGCACTCTATGGTAGGGTAGCTATCTTTTAGGCATTTTTGTTTCATTCAATATATTTTGACAGTTTGACAAATCAATTTCTCATCCCATCTAGATGAACCCTCCGCAGTTATTAGTGTTTTAGATATTTTAACAAGTTTTTGTCATAATGACAAGGAACAAGGCTTTCCTGATTCAAAATTTAAGGGCTTAATATAAAATGACAAGAAGGGTAGTAGTAGTAGTAGGTCACATAAGTTCAGAATTTCGCAGCTTTCGAAATTGTGCTGATAAAATAAGACCAGGCCACTAATGTCGCCTGGTTTACATGTTGAGGAACTTGGCAGTTTTATGCAATCATAGTCGTGGCATGCTTCAGAATTATCATGTTTATACGAAAGCTTCAATATCAATTCGTTGATTCCTTCAATAGGCTTGATTTTTCATTTCTTTCTAATTTTTCTGTTGTATTTGATTCCTGTACATTTGTTGCAGCTCTTGAGAGATTTTCCAAGAGATCTTCTTTCATTGAAGAGGGCACAATTACTGTGCTTTTATATGGGTCGAGCTGATGTCTTTAGATCTTGTTCAACAGGTGACTTCCTATCCGGTGAAGAATTATGTTCTTGATTTTAAAAGGAGCGGGGAAATTTATAGCTTTGACTAATCAATTTTCCTGCAATTGTCCCTTGCTAATGCGTCTCACAAGTCACATCTAGCATTATTTTTGCTTTTCCATATTTAGTTGCATTGACTTGTTATCTAAACAACTTTCAGTTTTCCGTGAGAACTTTCGATTTGTATTAACCTGTCTTCCTGTAATGGTTTGTATATTCAATAGGTTCTGCCACATAATCAACAAGAAAATTACATTTATGGCATGCTTGCATTCCCGCTATTAGAGCTTGGACGAATGGCAGATGCAGATGATGCTGCAAAAAAGGGACTTGAAATAAATAAGCAAGACTTTTGGTCGCAACATGCTGTGAGTTCTAGTTGTTGTGATATGCTTTGAAGACTATACGTTTAATTTCCTTCTCTTAGGAAATTTTATGTTATTATTTCCAATCATATAATCTGTATGCTGAATGAACTTATATTTTACCATATGCATTTGTAATTGGATGATCAACTGGTTTATTGTTGAATATACAATAAAGGCTCCCCGTTTTAATTTATTGAAGGCTGTTTTCACTAATCTGTACAACAAACAGAGGAAAGATTGTTCATCAATACATTCGATTCCCGTTCATGACAAACTGAGAGATTGCAATATGTATAATTATCATGTATACGTGTACAATTGCTAGATATATATATATTTCTTTGAAAAATTCTCATAGTTTTTGTTTTTTCATGCAGTTGTGCCATGTTCTTCAGTATGAGCGTCGGTACAAAGAAGCAGTGCAGTTCATGGAAGAATGCTCAAAGTCATGGACTTCTTGTTCATCGTTCATGTATGCCTTTTAGGCTATTAAATGGGTTTTACTTGTGTTTCTTGCCTTCTTTCAGTATTAAAGTTTGAGAAATATCTAGGTTAACCCACAATTGGTGGCAGGTGGCTCTTTGTTATTTGGAAGGTCATTCTCCCATTACAAAGGTCAGAGAAATTTATGACAATCGTATATGGAAGGAGTTAGAAAGAACTGATGCAGTTCCTGTGGAGGTATTTTCTTCTTTTTACCATCTTTTCAACATCTTCCACAATTGGAAGTTACAAGTTTTGACTTGTTGGTACATTTAGATGTACATAAATGCTCTGGGTCTGTTGTTGCGGGTTTATGTACGGGGAAAACTGGATGTCTTTGAAGATCGGTTGAAAATTTTGGCAGCATCTCTGTGGATTGTAACCGTGTAATTAGAGTTTATTTCTAAGTCAATAACTAGTAGTTTAGATTTACAAGAAGTCTTCTTTAAATTAGAAATAAAGTCTTATTTATCTTCTTTAAATTAGAGATAAAGTCTTATTTAAGTTAAAGATAAAAGTATAGTTTTAGCTATACTAAAACTCTGTAATTGCCTATTTAAAGGCTCACCTTATGCACATTTAAATAAGAAGAATAAGAAAAAATACAGAGAAACACATTGTTCTCTGTTGAAAATATTATCTTTGTTCTATCGTTAAACTGTAGCTTTTCATATTTTATTGTTCATTGTTCACCGGCGTTCATCTTCTCCGGCCACCATGGCCCCTTTCTCACAATCTCTAACAGATCAAGTGAGTTGACCCCTTCATGTACAAGTTTATTCATATAATTCACCTTTTTAATGACTTATATATGTTTAGGACTGAAATTACAAAGTTTTAATGCCCATCGATATACTTGAAAACTCTTAATTTTCTGAATAGTGCCTCTACTTTTATATATGCCTCCCCTATGGCATCATAAAGAATTGTTGGCTATTCTGTCCAACTACACACACATTCATATGCACGTTGGGAAAATGGAATAATTATATGCAGTGCTAAATTTTCGTTACCCGGGTTTGGGGATGCCTTTTGAATGAATCTGAAATGGCATCTAAGTTTGTTGTAGTTTATGAATTTTTAGTGCATATAGGCCTCATAGAACGTTAATATATGATAGTGTAGATTATAGGCTATCTTCCATAGTGAAGTAGAACTTGGATATTTTTCTTAAGTTTAACACATCTTTTCAACCTACAGCCATTTTTCTATGAGATTGTGTTTTGGTCATGTGTATTACTAATGCTGGATTAATTCAGCTTCTGTTTCTTTGACAAGGATTTATGCTGAAAAAAAAAAACTCAACATTTAGAACGAGTTTGGACTATTTTAAAAAATACATACAATTATGGTGTACCTCTGCTAATCCGAGATTCTTTGGCCTTTATCCTCTCTCTTCTTAATGCTAATTTGTGTTTCACTGACATATGTTACGCAGTTCCTATCTTGACACATGGGCGGATGCATTAAGAAATTTTAGGGTGCAAATGACCCCACTAATCTAACTAAAATGTCTTTCAAACCCATTGTAAAGTATAAAAAATTAGAATTTTTGATAAAAAATATAAGAACTGACCCCACTTGATTTTTTGGGATATGGGGTCAACAATACTTATTGTAGTACTATAGGAATTTCCCAAATCCCATACACCACTATGACCCCACTATATAGAAATCTTGGCTCCGCCACTATCTTGACAGACAAAAATCCCCTAGATGTTGCTCTGCATGCTCGTACTCTTTCCTGTTAACTTGTCACTTTTTCTTAGAGCGACCGGAAAGTATGATGATTTATATTGTAACACGTTTATGCAACTAGTGGGAGGGAGACACTAATAATACTGCAACTAAAATGATACTCTGGTGTAAACTTCCTCACACATGAGGCGATACTGTTGTTTGCGTGGCTTAATTATTTGATGATATTTGTATTCCCTGTGTTGTTCAGGTGAACTGGTTTTTAGAGTGGCACCTTGATTTGTTGATATTATGGGCCTTAGCTTTTACCAAGGAACTTTCTAAAGCTGAAGATTTACTAAACGGCTTGAGGTCGAGGTTAGAAAGATATTTCTCTTCACTTTTTGTCATTTTGAAACGTGGTTGCTTCATCGCCATTGTATTTCATTTTTGTAGACTTTCCAAGATGAGCAAGAAGAAGCAACAAATAATGCAAAGAGCAATGCAGGTTTGTTCTATTTTTTCTTCCTTCAGTTATAATTAATTTTCTTTTATCAATATAATGAGTTATTCATAAACTGCAATTATACTTTTGTGATATTACTTTATAAGCTTCCCGCCTTCTTTCCCTTTATGAACCCTTTTGTTCTTAGCTTGCGGAAGCTGTATATGAGTTTGGACGAGGTAACGAAAAGCAAGCACTAGAAATAATCGGTCCTGATTTCAATGCTTATACTTATAAGGTACTATTATCAACTATCACTTTGTTCGTTGGTAATTTGATTGCACTGTCAAATACTTGGTGTCGATTTGTTTTTCTGTTTCCGAACGTCAGATTATTGGAGCATCCGTGAACAAGTTGATGTATTTAATGAAGTCTGGTACGTCATGTTGCTGAATACTGGACAAGCCACCAAAGGTAGGACACCTAATCTTGTTAAATGTTATACTAATTTTATTTATATTGATTGGTTTTTTAACTTAATATTCGAATTGTAGCCATTGAATCAATTGAGAAACAGATCAAGCAGAGGGAAGGAGCTCCTTTCCTATGGCGTCTACTGGTAAGTATATACATTATTACTCGGACTCGGGTGTTAAGTGTTGGACGCAGGTACGATCACATGACATTTTGCATGTTAATTGTTCAGGAGAAAGGTTATAAGCTGAGCGGCAGGCCGGAAGCCGCGACTATTGGTGAAAAGGCCAGAGTGTTGGAGACTGCATATTTCAACTAAGCCAATGTGCATCAGTAGCCACATATATAATATAGCTTTAGTTTTCAATAAGAGGTTGAATAACCGTTCACCACCACAATACCAGAAAGAAAACTAGAATGTAACATGTGCCTGTAAATCTGCATATTTACACTGTGTAATATGTAAAATGTGTGCCACCTTCGATTGGTGGGATTTTTTTCCCACAAAATGACGAGCAAAGCAGCGCAGGGTTTTACGAACACCGGAATGCATACAGGTCAAGATAAATGGAATGGTTTTTTTAATAGTAAAATTTAGAGTTTCTAGGCTGAATCTGCTCTGAACTGTCCATGTTTTGGACAACAATGTAGGTTTTGTTGGGGGTGTGCCAAGACTTTTTAGTGCATTTGACCAATTTCCCTAAGGAGCCTTCCCTGTTTACAAAAGCCCATGCCCCCACAATTCCATGGCTAACAGGCAACCGTGATCGGATATTTAGAATATTATGCTATCAAAAATATTTATATTGTCTCAGCGAGTTTAAATTTTAATTTTTTTATTTTTAAAATATAATTTTTTCCATTTACTCAAATAAAAAAATCCCGTTATTTCTTGTTAAAATATGAACTTGTATTCATTTAAATTAATTGATTAGAAAAGGTGGGTTGTTGAGTGAGTAAGTGAGTGAGTGGTAGGTCCAACATGGTGCAGACATGAGGCAGGTTTGTTGACCATGCCGATTAATGCTCTGCTTTGAATTTAGATTGTGCAAAGATTTTAATTTTGAGATGGGAGACGAGTATTTCATCGATTCAAGTTAAAAGTTTTAAATTTAAAAATTTTGTTTTATAACAAATTTTATATATTTTTTTCTGAGTCAAATTGAATTATTTAAATTTAAATGTAAATATTTATAATATTATGGTATTAATTAGTTTTAATTTAAATATTTTTTTATAATCAGATATGATATATATATATTTTTCATTTGTGATTTACGTATATTAGACAAAATTGAATAATTTGATATGATCTTGAAAATTGATTAATTTATTATTTAAAATTTTAATTAATTCAAAATTTCTTTTTATAATTTAAATTTCAAATCGAATCGAGTAAAAAATTTAACTTTTCGAATCAAATTTTACGGGCAAAACAGATGAATTATGGTTGAAGCATTGGCTCCATTTTGCAAACGAACAAGCATTAATTACCCTACCAAAAACCAAATGTCATCTATTCAACAAATAATTCACCCCACTTTCACCTTTGGAAAATGGTAAACTACAATAGTGACTACCGAACTAATTAGGCGTACTTATTTTGACTATCGAATTATTAAACTCGTCAATCAGACTACTAAATTTATTAATTTGACCTATTTTAACTACCGCCGTTAAAAAACTAACAGAGGGATGACGTGGCAGTTAACGAAATGTTATAAATTTATACATTTAGTCCTTGTTATTTACTTACTAAATCAATTTGATCCTAATTTTATTTTAATTAAATAAAATTAATCAACCAATCGGATGATGACAAGTGTTAGCACCTAATTGGATTAATTTACTCAAATTTTAATTTAATTTATTTAATATTTATTAAAGAAAAATTAGTGAAGAATATAAAGAATGGCATTGGGGAGGCTCTTGACCTAGGATCAAGAGGGTAAAAACTTAAGCCTTTGCCATTGAGCCAAGCAGCTCTTACTATTATAATTGCACATTTGATATACATATCTAATAGTTTAGTAAATGTTAGGGTTAAAACAAAATCGATTTAAAATATTCGAATATTTTTTTTTCATATTTAAATTAAATCGAATATTTATTAAAATATTAAATATTCGGTTTAAAAAATATTTGATTAAAAAAAGAAATTTGATTTAAAATAGTATTCGAATATTTAAAGTATTTTAAATTTGATTTAAAAAATTAAATACCTTTTTAAATCAAGTTTCTTTTCTTTTAAATCAAATATTTTTTAAATCGAATATTTTTTAAATCAATTTTTTTTTCTTTTAAATCAAATATTTTAAATATTCGAATATTTTAAATATTATATTTAAAAAATATTTGAATATTTTTAAATCAAATTTATGTTCTTTTAAATCAAATATTTTTATATTTTAAATTGAATATTTTTATTTAAAAAATATTTGAATATTTTTTAAAATCTAATATTTAAAATATTCGAATATTTTAAATATTTGAATACTTTTTTAAATCAAAAACTTTTCTTTTAAATCAAATATTTAATATTTTAATAAATATTCTATTTAATTTAAATATGAAAAAGAAAAAAATATTCGAATATTTTAAATCGATTTTTTCTTTTAAATCAAATATTTTTTATAATCGAACATTTAATAATTTTCATATTTAAATTAAATCAAATATTTGTGTGATTATACACATCCCAAGTGATCTAAGTTCGAGTTCTATTTCAACCATTGTTACTTCCTTTTTCCCTAACATATATAACCCTAAACTCAAACCCCAAACCCTAAACACTAATTTCACATATATAATCATAAAATTAATTTCACATATATAACTATAAACTCTAAATGCTAAACACTAACCCTAAATGCTAAACCCTAAGTGTTTAGGTTTTTAGCATTTAGTGTTTAGGGTTTAGGATTTTGGGTTATATATGTGATTAATTTGATGATTATATATGTGAAATTAGTTTTTAGGGTTTGGGGTTTAGGGTTATATATGTAAAATTAATTTGATGATTATATATGTGAAATTAGTGTTTAGGGTTATATATATGAAATTAATTCGATAATTATATATGTTAAATTAAAAGAATAAATATAGAAAACAATAAGACATATATTAAATATAGTGTCTTGAAGCACAAAGACGTGCTTGGTGCAATGGCTAAGCCACTGCCTTTACCCTTACATCTCTCATGTTTGACTCCCACCAAGTGCAGGTTTGCTTGATTTCCATTCTCTTCTAAACTGGTGGTGACACGTGTTACCACATGATTGGATGTAGAAAATAAATTAATAAAATTAAATATATAAATAATTAAAGTCCTCCAATAAAGTGTTGACATGTGTTATCTCCTAATTAAATAATTAATTTATTTTATTAATTTAAAATTAAGACTAAATTGAAAGAATGTGTAAATAGCAAGAATTAATATGTAATTTTATAATATTTCGTTAACTGCCACATCACCCTCCGTCACCCCTCAATTTTTTAACGACGGTGGTTAAAATAAATCAATTTAATAAATTTGGTAATCTAATTAACGAGTTTAATAGTCCGATAATTAAAATAATCATTTAAAAAAATTACTTAGGGACATAGTATTCCACACAATTTTACCATTATTACTGCTCGTACCGCATATATAAAGTAGTGGGGTCTCAAGATCCCAATGTCTGGATTACTCAAACTGTAAAATTCCCAAAATTTACCATTCACCATAACTTCCAAAGCAGCAAAGACAACAAGAGTGTCAAAATCAACAGTAAAAATTTGAAAAAGAACACGACATGTCACGTCAAATCCAAAACAAACACTTCGGCTCGTCAGGGTTACTTCCAGTCGAATACGACACTCTAAGCAGTAAGCTGCACACGTATACGGCTCGCGATCCGTTTCAGTTCTCCGACTATCTCCCTCGCGTCCGGTCTATCGTCCTTGTCCGCCGCCACGCATCGGAACGCCAGTTCCGCCACCGCATCGACGCCTTCCGTCGCTTCCCCGCCGAGGATCAAAACGGGGTCCACCACCTGATGCAGCAGTCCCGTTTGGATCTTCGAGACGACTAGATCGGCTAATGCCATCTCTCGCTTCTCCCTCCTCTGATCCACCGCTTTCAGCCCGGAAATCAACTCTAACAAGACAACGCCGAAGCTGTAAACGTCGCTTTTTTTCGTTAACCGGAACGACCTGTGATAATCCGGATCCAAATACCCTGGCGTTCCTTGAGGGCCGGTCCACACAAAGTCG